>OU015743.1:159253275-159278537 GCA_907169655.1 Acomys percivali
GGGGGCTGAGAATGGAGCTCAATTGATAGGAGTGCTTGCCTTAAATACCTGAGTACAATCCCCCATACCACATAAGTGGGCATGGTGGTGTATGCCAGTTCAAGGTCATCTTCAGCTACATGGCAAGTTTGAGGCTAGTCTGAGCTACATGAGAGGAAAAACATAATAACATTTAACAGGAAAAATACATGCAGCAGAAAGTATCAAAGGATAATGTCCTAATTTGCTTTCTATTGCTTGGACAAAAGCCATGGCTAAAAGCAACTTGGAGAGGAAAGGGCTTCTTTCTTTTTTAAAAAATATTTTATTAATTTATTCATATTACATCTCAACTGTTAGCCTATCCCTTGTATCCTCCCATTTCTCCCTCCCTCCCATTTTCCCCTTACTCCTCTCCCCTATGTCTGTGACTGAGGGGGACCTCCTCCCCCTGTATATGCTCATAGGGTATCAAGTCCCTTCTTGGTAGCCTGCTATCCTTCCTCTGAGTGCCACCAGGCCTCCTCATCCAGGGGAAATGGTCAAATATGGGGCACCAGAGTTCATGTGAAAGTCAGACCCCACTCTCCACTCAACTGTGGAGAATTTCCTGTCCATAGGCTAGATCTGGGTAGGGGTTCAAAGTTTACTGCATGTATTGTCCTTGGCTGGTACCATAGTTTGAGCAGGACCCCTGGACCCAGATCCACCCATCATAATGTTCTTCTTGTAGGTTTCTAGGACCCTCTGGATTCTTCTATTTCCCCATTCTCCCATTCTTCTCTCACCTAAAGTCCCAATAGGATATCCTCCCCTCTGACCCAGTTTCCTGTTAAGTGAAGACTTTCATGGGACATGCAAAAGGGCTTATTTCAACTTACAACTTCTGGGTAATGAAGGGAAGTCACGGCAGGAACTCAAGACTGAACTGAATAGCAGCTTTAAAAGCCTCCAATACTGTATGGCATGGTTGTGTATGGCTGAAATCTTAGCACCTAGGAAGGTGCTAAGCTGATTCAGGAGGCTCTTGAGTTTGATATTTTGTTCTGTTTTGCTTTTTTGAGACAGGGTTTCTCTGTGTAGCCTTGGCTGTCCTAGACTCAAATTGTAGACCAGGCTGGCCTCGAACTGACAGGGATCCACCTGCCTCTGCCTCCCAATTGCTGGGATTAGAGGCGTGCACCACCACGGCCCAGGAAGTTTGCAGCCTGGGCTGCATAGCAAACTGAGAACATCCTGGAAAATATAGCAAGACGCTGTCTCAAAAAATAAAAGACAAGAAAAAAACAGAAACAACATTAATAACCTCTGAAAAACAAGACGTGTTATTAGTCGCGACTCAAAGACCCTCTGCAACCATATTGCTCACATTTTCCAGGTGTGGCCAAGAACACACGTCCCAAGGATGCTCTGACTTTACCTCATGCAGCCTTTTAGTATGTCTTAATTGATAGAAACCCATTTATCTGTAATGTTTATCCCAGTTCAGCCAGAAGTGTGAGCTTTGGTGCAGGCTCTACCTAAGTTTGTCAAGAGAAAATCCAACAGTTACTTGATTCACTTGTCTGGATTGAAGCATCTAAGCTGGTTTTCTGTGTGCTCAGGTCTTAGGCTATATTAACTACTATGTCCATCAACATGAGAGAACACTGTTTAAAGTTTTTATTTGTGTGTATGTGTGTGTAAGTGTGTATGTGTGTGTGCAAGTATGTGAATGTACACACAGGTGCCCACAGAGGCTAGAAGGCATTGGATTCTGTAGAGCTGGAGTTACAAGTGGTTGCCAGATGCCCAGCATGGTTGCTTAGAATCAAACTCTGGTCATCTGGAAGAACAACAAATGCTCTTAACCACTGAGCCATTTCTCCAGTCCTGAGTAAACAATTTTTTGATGAACAGTTGGAGTGGTATAACTCCTAAAAGTGGGATCACTGTCTTCTCAAGGTTTTTGTGCAAAAGAGTCTATAGTTGGTTTCCTTTATCTATGGTTTCAGTTACTTATAATCTATTGTAATTTGAAGTATTAAATGGAAGAATCCAGAATTTAAAAACAAAACAAAAAACTGTACATTCTAAGTTACGTTCTATTCTGAGTAGCATTATGAAATCTCAGGAGTTCTGCCATCCCATGCCTAAGATAGGATTATCCTTTGGTCTTGTTTTGTCTCAGTGTCAGGCTTGGGCAAGGACTTGTACCCACTGAGCTGTCTTGCTGGCCAAATGAATCCTATATGATATGATAAGCATTTATAATAAGTTTATTTATTTAAAATTTTACAGAAGGCTAACACAAGATTTTGTTTGCTTCTCCATCAGGCATGCCCATTTGTCATCAATATCTATGCAGAAAGATGCAAGCCACGAATTAAAGCTGTCCATATGGAGGCATGCAGTGGGCAACTTGAGAAGGCCATTTGCAAATCTGTCCTTGATAGAAGTGATGCTAAAGTCATGGATGGCTATGAAAACATAATTGTACATACTTGCAATTTTGACACCTGGATTACATCAATTATTGAAAATAAGGTATTGTGCAATGGCAGTATCGTAGCCAATGAGGTTTATCCAAGGCACAATTATTGCTAATTGAAAATAAGCTATTGATTATGAGGTAATTTTCCTTATTTTGGTATAAAGTTTAATAATAATGTTACCTTTCTTTTTACATTGTAGCCAAATATCCTACTGCATATATAATATTTATAATGAAAAATTATTCTTTTTAGTATTTATAAGTCAAAATTGGCATGATATTCTTATATTATTTATAATAGCTCAAGACCATTGTTTTTATTTTAAAATATGACCATTACATTTGGAGATCAGTGAAGAATCAGCATCATTTAGTTACAAAATAAGAATATAATTATTGTTTATATAAAATATTATATTTTAAAGTCTTTGTTTAGTTTGTTATACAACAGAACCACCAGAAAGTATGAAACATGCTTTCTACTTTCAAGTTGAGATACTTAGAAAGAAAAAATTAATACTCTCAGAGAGACTAGAGGATAAGTAAACATTAAGTCATGTAGTACTGTTTGCATATGCAGTAGTTTTAGCTTACCTGTGTTTCTTGTAATGTTTAGACCATAGAACTTGGCAACAATGTGTGATGAGGGAAAAGAGAACTGTAGAGTAGGAGTTTAGCTTTGTCTAAGGTTTAGGTATACTGAGAGACAATCTCTAGAAACAAGGTAAATAGTAGAAGAAACACATGGAAGGGCAGTATGAAGGATTCATTACTAGGAAGGTCAAGAAAAATGATAGAGTGGCTCTAGACCATATGCGTTCTCTTGAACACTCTTTCAAGGACCTAAAACAGTGCCTAGCATGCAGTTAATATACATTTTTAAAATTTCTTCTCTTTACATCCCGAGTGTAGCCCCGCCCCTCGTCACCTCCAAGTCCCACTCTTCCTCCCTTATAACCCCTTCCACCTCCCTTAGTCCTTAGAAAGGGGAAGCCTTCCTCTCTTAACATCTGACCTCAGCCTACCAAGTCTCATCTGCGTTGCCTGTATCCTCTTCCTCTGTGGCCTGGCAAGGCCATCCCACCAGGAGAAAGTGACCAACATGAGGGGACCAGAATCCATGTCAGAGGTAGCCCCTGCTCCCCATATTATGGGACCCACAAGGAGAGTGTGCTGCCTATTGACTACATTGGGGCAGAGGGTCTAGGTCCTCACCATGCATTGCCCTTGGTTGGTGCATCAGTCTCTGCAGCACCCCCTTCCTCCACCTGGATTTGTTGGCTCCATTGCTCTCCTTGTGGAGCTCCTGACTCTTCCAGGTTCTTCTATTCCCCAGCTCTTCCTTAAGTCTCCCTGCACTTCACCCAGAAGTTTGGCTGTGAATCCTAGCATCTGCTTCCATCCCCCGCTGGGTGGAGTCTTAAGCACATGCATAGTGAGTCAGTGAATAAGAGAGGAACCCAATTAGATGGATGTCTCAGGCATATTAGTTGGAAGGTAGGAGCTGAGTGAACAGATGTTAGAAAAACAGATGAAAGAAAAGAAAGCCAGTACTGCTATAATAAACCATGGATGAGCTCACTTGCTGTTACTCTACACAGTGGTCTGGGAATGAAAATTAAAGGGAAAATCTAAAATGCATTTGAAAGAAATGGTGTTTGGTTAAAATGAAATGAATGAAGAAAGCCATGGCACTAAGCAGAAAGTGGCAGCTGGTTTGTTTGAATTTGTAGTGGACTGGATTCTATAAACAGATTTTCAGGTTTTTTTCTGAGGTTTATTATCTGTATTTATTTTTCAAAACTAAGACTTGTAACTTTCTACAGTCAGATGACAAAGTGATTATTCACATCAACAATGAACTGAGTAAAAACTGTGTCAACAACAGAGGACTCAACATCTTTGCAGTAGAAGTGGCACCAAGATCTACAATGGTAAATATTACTCTCTATCTAAAGCCTTTTGAAAAGAAATTATTCACTGTTGATGCAATTATGAACATGTGGCATGAAATGAAGTTATCTTTGTGTGACGCTCACAGCAGTAAACACTGCTCTCCTACAGAAGAGTGGGCACAATTTTTTATTTGGTTTTGTTTTGGATTGTTTCTCATGGAACGAATGCAGGTTGGCCTCAAGCGGTAATGAAGGCAGATCTTAAATTCCTCCATCTCCAGAGTGCTAGGACTATAAACTACCATGTCTGGTGGAGGCCTTACTTTTAATTCAGTCTTGTCACTGTTTGGTTCAGTGACTGTGGGATAGTCATTTAACTTCTCTGTTTAGTTCCTTGTAAAACTGGTTTTGCATTGTGCGTGCACATGCACATGCCTACATGCACATTGTGCGTGCACATGCACATGCCTACAAGCACATTCACACCACAAAATGCATGTAAAGTTAGAGGACACTTGTAGGGAATACCATGTGTGTTTCAGGATCCAGCCTAGGGGCAGGCACTTGATCAGCTGATCCATCTGCCAGCTCTGTTCTAGCTTAAGGGTAAAATGAAAGTAATATCACTAGATGAGTTACGTCCTTCACAAGACTAGTGTAAAGATAAACATAAAATTATATTCATGAAAGCACTTTAAACATCATATGGAGAAGTGCCAAATAATATGACTAATAATAGTTACTTTAATAACCCAAAATATGCTTATCTACACTATTAAGGTTGCCCAATATTACCTGAGAAAAGATCCTTAAAGTTTTAGATAAGCAACTAAGCCAAGAGCCAGAAATAGCTATAATTTTGCTATTAGCAGACTTTATTTCTGATGAGGTCACAAATTGAAAGGCAAGAACGGATCAGCAGACTTCCAGGGTCTGGGGAAGGAACAGGAAAAAGCTTACTAGTGTATTCTTTTACCCCACCCCCATGTTTTCTGTGAACTTCCAGAACCTTCTTGAGTGATTTAATGGTAAAGAGTAAAACCAGCTTATTTTAAGTTTCTCCAGCGAAGACTTAGGAATTGGATTACAGAGCTAACTTAGTGAGTAGAGTGCTTGCTGTGCATCCTAAGAGCCCTTGTGAGCCAGGCATGGTGGTGCACAGGGTGGGACCCAGTTCTAGGGAGAGAAACGGGCAGATCCCTAAGTCATTGGCCGGACAGTCTCACCTGACCAGTAGGGGGCAATTTCCCTGAGAGGATAATCTTTGAGGAACAACAACTGAGCTTGACCTCTTGCACACATGTTCACCCACACGAGCATGTGTACACACATGCATGCACACACTCATGTGCACACACCCCTACAATTTCAGAGAGTGTTCTAGGCTTAGTGAGAAAGGCTGTTTACCTCCCACCACCTTCTTCACTCACTTTTTTTTTTCCTTTTTTTTTCCACTCACTTTTATACACAGTGAAACTAGTGAGTAGGATCAGGGCTGGATTTTCCTGTTAGTCCTGCCAGTCCATGCTAGGGAAAAATAGTGGACTTTTATCTGCACACAGCTTCTCCCTCCCTTTCTCTTTTGGTTTTTGAGACTGAGTCTCATTGTATAACCCAGACTGCCTTCAAACCTGAGAACCTCCAGCCTTAGCCTCATGAGATTGTACCAGTAGGTAACGTATTATCACACCTAACTTCTTAAAACTGTAGTCATCACCCTTTTATTAATTATATACTTTATGTTGCCCAGGCCAGCCTAGAATCTGTGAGCTCAGCTGATCCACTGGCTTAAGCCTCTCAAGTATTTCAATTAATGCACATTCATGACACGTGGCACATGACACTGCCCCTGGTTTCACAGGGATTTTTTTTCTTGTTGGAGACAGAGTTTCATTGAGGAGCCCTGGCTGGCCCTAGAACTTACTGTGTAGACCAGGTTTTCCTTGAACTCACAGAGATCTGCTTGTCTCCACCTCTTGAATGCTTAGATTGAAGGTGTGTTCCACCTAGTGGAATCACACCTAGTTTCATAGGCCTGGAAATGTCTTATTGAAAATTAGCAAATAATAATTTATCAAAGTAAAATATAAGCTTTGTATTTTTATATGCAGGTTTGTCAACATGTAATGCCCCTGAATGAACGACAAGAATGGATATATTATTGTGTGTATTCTCTCATATCCTAAGCAACTTCACTTGGAGCTATCAAACTAAGAACTATTTTAGATCAAATCTGTTATTTATTAACTCAATGCTATTCCATGTAACTGGTATACTTAATAATCTGTTTCATTTCTATGACTGTATTTTTATATCCATGTTATATATTTCATTATTAAAATTCAAATGGTGTTTTAAAAATGTGTGACTATCTTGTTAATTTAGTGGTTAATATTAGTATTTTTGTTTTTCAATAAATAAAAATAAACTTATAGATGGATTTTCAAAAGTAATATATTCAATGACTTCTTCAAAAGTATACACTTTTGGTTTGCATTGTAAAAAACTAAAAAATATAACAAAACCAGTCATTTAAGGACTTAATTATTAAAAAGATAAAGTGGAATTGAAGAAACCTGTTTCTGTGTTAGGAGGCCAAAACCTGTTGGCAATTGCAGGGATTTTCTGTCCCAATGGCAGATTTCCCACTAGCATGGCTGTGGCTTGCTTTTCACAGAGGGTATGTTGAAACTGTTGAAATTAAGCCTATGTAGCAGTTGAGATCATATGTGACATGAAAAATGACATCAAGCAATCAAAAACTGTCAGTAACAGAGTACTTGGCCAGTGCCAGCTTTTGAAATATGAATACCATCTGGCAGATAATATTTTTTTTCTTTTGCCTACTATAAAGCATATAGTTTAAATGTTATTTGGAGTTTGGACCATTAATTTAGATATCTGTAAGATAGGTTGTCTTTACCTCACTGTTTGAATACTTCAGATGGATGTCTCATTAAAGGTAGCGAAATATAAAATCATTTTGTTTATTATCAAATACTGTATAAGTTCAACAGCTATGACCATATATCTCATTTCACCTTACACCAAGGTACAAAAAATTATGTGTAGTACTAAAAACATATAACAAAGATGTTATACTTGCCAAAAGCAGTATAGGTTTTTTTCTACTCAGATGGTGGGTCTTATGAAATATTATCTTGAGCACATGGAGACTCAAGAAAGACCAGGGAGCACTAGAACTGGAGGTGTGCTCCCCGGCATGGGCGTGAGCTGGCTACACAAACCTCCGTCTGCTCTAGGGAGCTCTGGCCTCCAGGGTGGGGCTCACTGTCTTAGCATTCCTGTCTTAGTTAAACTTTCTTTTTCCTTCTTATGTTAACATTCTACAGTTCTGACACTTTAAATCTAATTTGTTAAATTTCAGATATTACCACAAGAACTTAAAGTACTGTGTTTAATCACTGCACTGATTTTCTACTATATGTTGGTGTAGAAAAGGCCTTTTTAAAAAGTTAGTAGCCTTGTTTTAGATCTATTTTTGTGTAGGTTAATATGTAGCAGAAACTTGATATGTTACATTTAATCATATCTTGAGTATAAACCAGGAAAATAGAACTGTATTTCTCATTTTGGCCACCAGAGGGTGAGTGCCTATTAGATGGGGAAGGTGGGAGGAAGGAAGGGAGGGAGAGTTTTCAGCTCTGTTAAGCTCTTTATGACTAACAAATCCACTTTGGTGAGCTATGTTGTGCTTTAAGGCTATCTGCATGAAAATGTTCCTGCCAATTAACGAATACAAGCTAATCGTTAGTTGATCAAATCATGGTCATGTCAATTACTAGTCTATTTTTATCACAAGAATATATATCCTAGGTTTCACAGATTTATATGATTCTATAGATAGATAAGGTCTTCATAAAACCTCAGAAACCTACAGAATATGGCATTTAAAGATTTTTTTTTTATTATTTTAAATATTCTTTGACAATAAGACAGGTTAATTCCTGGCAACACACAGCCTATCTCAAAGAAGATGAGCATCAAAGAACCTCCTTATGGAGTGGCAAACCAGCCACTGGGCAAAATGTCCTCGTTTATACCACAGACAGAATTCTGCCTAAAAGTGGGCAAGCTTGGATGCTGGCAGAGTTGACAACCAAACTCTGCCAAGATAAGGTAAGCAAGTCCTCAATAGTTCCTGCCTCACAAATATGTCTGTCAGATATATTGGGTCAGAAGGCTGAAGATGATGCTCCAATGTTATAGAGAGTTTTTGGTGACTGTTCAGGCAGCAAACTGTCTCTGTCATCTGATTTTGGAAGCTGCTACCTTGCACTTCCTGTCTACTCAGATAATTAATTTTATTCCTTCTCAGGTCTCTGATGGGGTTGAAGACCAGATAGTTTAGTTTTACAATTAAGTTTAGTTGTTTAGGGATTAGGATGTTTTTAGGTCTAGATAGATGTTTTAAGTTAATAGAGGTGAGATTTGATAGATATTGAGTTACATTGAGAATTTTAGACTCACCAAGATAGGAAAGATGTTTTCTCTAAGATTGCTAAATACAAATAGCCAAAACACTAAAAATGTAACATTTATATAATTCCTGATTGGTTCATGGTTCTTCTTGCTGTTTGCAATTTATTGTATATATGTGTAATAATATAAATGTATATGTAAAAAAGAGAAATAATAATAAAATATTTTTAAAGCCTGTTCCTGCTTTATAAAATGAATACCAAGTCTTCTCCTCTTAAAAAGTATTGACTTGCAGTTCTTTATGACTATACTTATAAGAAATACATATATATGTATATACACAAATATATATACACACACACACATACACACATACACACACACACACACATTGCTATCCAGCCTGATTAATTCCTAAGGAAAAGAAAGAACTACATCATGACTTCAGGATATTAAAGTAAATGATTAAAGTAACTAAGATTCATGCGACAAGAATATTTAAGGGCACTAGCAATAGTTGCTCAGTCTAATTGAACGAGCCTTGGCCTGCTTTGATGCATCTGTATTTGCTAACTGTAGCTACCCTGTCTAAGAAAATCAAGACCAGATAGCTTTCATTCTTATAACCTGCCTTTATTTGTAACCAGAGTCAATGTGGACTTTAAACTAGGTACTCTGGGCCTGGGGCCACAGTTCAGTGTACATGGGCCTGGCTTTGATCTTCAAAACCACAAGTATACAGGCAAGGCAGGATTTTTCTTTACATATTTCTCAAAATAATAACTAAAGATAACACTATATACTATAAAGGTCCTGGAATATTGTTCCATTCTTCATAAATTAAACTATGTTTCCCATTTCTTTAAGATATAATTCACAATTATCTAAGATATTTTTGCCCTTTACAATCAAGTACAAAACCCACCAAATTGAAGTGAAGTCCAGCTGATGTATAAGCTTCTAACTGAGGCTTAGTAAGGTATGTCCAGTGGTGTTCCGCTCACCTCCCTGCTTTGTGTTGTGTCTTTCCACAGATGTTCTCGTTCTAAATTGGCCCATCTCTGCTGTTCTTCCAGACTGTGACCATGATTCTAAAGGCCTTTAACAGGTCCTAGAAATGGGGATTTGGCTCAGAATGGGTCATGGAAACATACATAAGCAATGCGCCTATCATTGGAACATCATGAAAATGTATGGAATTCTACATTTTCATCTCATATCCACACAAACAGCATATATAGAAGGATTTCATAACTAATTAAATTAAAATTTTGGGTTTTCTTTATTTAGGTAGAATGGTTGGGATGTGGGCAACTCTGTAGGGCATTTCCTTGGTTAATGATTTATATGGGAGGGTCCAAGTCATTTGGGAGTGATTGTCCTTGGTGGGAGAAGGAAGCAGACTCAGCAAGCAAGAGAAAGAAAGTCGGTAAGCAGCATTCCTCCATGAGCTCTGTTCCAGTTCCTGCCTTGAGTTCTTGTCCTCAGTTGTTCTCAGTGATAGACTGTTATCTGGAAATGTAAGATAAAATAACCCCTTTCCTACCAAGTTGCTTTGGGTCATGGCGTTTTATCACAGTAATAGAGAGCACCCTAACTAGGACAGTGGGGGTGGGGTCATCAGGCTTCATGTGAGCTCTCAGCCCCTCCTGCACCTGCAAAGTATCTAGAAAGTGGAAGGTTAATTAAGCAAAAGACTTCATCTATGTAGCTATGGTGATGTTATCATTCATGCTGGGGTGCGACTTGTTGGTAGTGAGGCTGTTTGAGGGGGTCACCTATGTTCCTGTGAGTAACCCCTCTCCCAGGTTCTGCAAATAATCTCTAAAATTATTGGGCTTCCTTTTTATCATATCTTGGTCTGTCATAGGCAGCCTATTCAGCGTAGGTAAGGCTCCCTAAGTCTCCCCAAGGAAAGTTCATGCAATAAATGTGAACAGCCAGGAGGGAAAGCTCTAACTTTAACTGGCTTTGAAGAGACATGAAAGCTTTAGAAAGAGCATGTAATAGAAACCTATGGTTCTTTATCATTCCTCACTTTCCCTATCCTTCCCTCTTATTGTATGTTACAGTTATTTTTATAAGACTGTTTGTCTCAGTTTCTCTCTTAACCTGGCTATCACAGAAATAATTGAGACTCTTTAACAAGCTTCACAGCACAAGAACTGAGCATGTATTACTCTATTCTTAACCCTCTAAGCTAATTTGGCTTCCTCTCAGAGTACATCCCAGATATACTTGCACTTTGTAGCTTTCCTGATCCAGCTCCCCTCCTGATCTCTTCTGCATCTCTCCAATCACAAAATCCCTATTCCTCCTCCCCAGGCTTGCAGGAAGTACATCCCTCTTCTCTCCCCTGCTCAGTGATTGGCTTTAAGTTGCTTTATTGGTGTATCAGGGGACACTTGAGGAACAATGTTTATAAACCTTGAGACAGGAGATTCTCAGAACAAGGATTGCAACCAGATATGGGTAGTACAGAAATCAGCATTTGAAGCTGGGCACCATAGTACATGACTGTAATCCCAGCATTCATGGAGGCAGAGGCAGGCAGATCTCTGTGAGTTCAATGCCAGCCTCTTCTACAAAGTGAGTCCAGGACAGCCAAGGCTACACAAAGAAACCCTGTCTAGAAAAGAAGAGAAAGAAAGAAAGAAAGAAAGAAAGAAAAAAGAAAATTCAGCATTTGAGTTACACATTAACCTTATGCCTACAGTTGTATCACTAACTATTGATATAATATGCAACAGGTCAATTAATTTTGTACTTATTGGGCATCTAATATGTGTAGAGCACAGCTTTAGATACTGCTTCTGCAGAGATGAACCGAGCGACATTATTTCTGCCCTCACCCCACATAGCCTATCAGAGAAGATGGATCATGAACAAGTATTACAGGCAGCACCTCTAACATACATTTTTAAATGCCTCATTTTTCATGAGGCCTTAGTCCTTTTCTCTGCCTAGGAGAATGTGTTCCCTATCTTGAGCTTCTATTTTAATATCTTTCCTTTCAGATATTTTAATATAACATTTTATTTAGGAGAGAGGGAGAGGGAAAGGGGGAGAGAGGGAGGGAGAGGAGGGAGAGGGAGAGCCCACATGTTGAGATCATAGTACTACTTTTGGGAGTCAGTTTTCTCCCATCCTATGGAACTTGGTAATTGGACTTGGGTCATCAGCTTAGCAGCAAGTACTTTTATATCTTGTTGACCCAATTTCAGACTTTTAAAAAATTGTTATACCATAACTTTCATTCTTTTAGGTTGACTAAGACTAAGGTGTCATGAAAAATGAAGCAGATAGGTAGATGATAGATATAAAATTGATGGTTTAATGACATTTATTATATAGTTGTATATATATATATATATAGTTGTGTTCACTTGTTTATCTGATGGATTTGTTTCCAGTTTTGTTGAACAATCGTTATGCCTGTGAGGTTTTTAATGTAAACATTCATTTCTCTCATAGATTCCTAGAGATGAGATTTCTGTGTCATGGGGTAAATGTGCCCCTTTTATCTACTCTTGCCTTATTGCTACAGCGAATATTTCAAGCACTATACCCAACAGACCTTGAGAGAGTATATTTTTGCCTTGTTCCCAGCTTTAGCAGAAATGTTGTGAAGTTTTCTCTGTTCAGTGTGATGTTGGTTGTGGCCTAACTGTGGATTGACTTTGCTATGTTGAGATATATTGAGATATATTCCCGCCATCTCTAGTCTCTCCAAGACTATATTATCAATGGATGTTAGATTTTGTCAGAAGCATTTTCTGCACCTACTAAGATTATTATGTGGTTTTATTCTTGAGTCCACTTTTGTTTTTACATATGTCAAACCTTCCCTGCATTTTGGGGATGAAGCTGACTTGAAGGTGGTAGGTAATATTTTTTTGTATGTTCTTGAATTTGACTTTCGAGTATTCTATTGAGATTTTTCTGCATGTAGGTTCATAAGGTGGGTTATTGTTTCTTTATGAGTGTGGGTCTTACCTAATTTAGGTATCCATGTATTGCTGAACTCCTAAGAAGAATTTAGAAGCATTCTTCCATTTTCTATTTGATGAAATAGTTTGAGAAGCATCTATTTTAGTTCTTTAAAGGTGTGGTAAATTTCTGTGGGGAGTCCTTCATCTCCCGGGCTTCTTGTTAGTTGGGAGACTTTTGCTGTTTCAATCTTGTTGCTGTGATCAATCTGTTTTCAATCATTAATCTCCTTTTTGTTTAACTTTAGTAAGACATCTGCATTAAGAGATTTAGATTCATTCATAGTCTCATTAATTAAGAGAACTTGTTGCTCTTGCAAAGAGGACTTAGGTCGAGTTTCCAGCATCTACATAGCAGTTGACAACAATCTGCAAATCCAGGTTGAGAGGATCCAACATTCTCTCCTGGCCTTCACAGACACTAGCACATGCAAGGTGCACATACATACATGCAGGCAAAACACTCACACACATAAAATAAAAAAAATTAAGAAATTTATTTATTTATTTTAGGTTTTTAAAATTTTGTTAGAATATAGATTTTTCAAGTATTTCCCTACAGATTTCACTGGTTTCTAATATAATGCCTCTCTTTCCATCTCTAATTTTATAAGCGTTGTTTTCTCTCTCTTTCTTTGGGTGAATTTGGCAAAAGTTTGTCAGCCACATAGATCTTTTCAAAGAACTAACTTCATTCCATCAGTTCTTCTCTTTATTGCTATTTATAAATTTCTGGTCTGATCTTGATTAATTCTATTTGTCCACTTATGGGTGTTGTTTGGATGTTATTGTTTTTCCAAGGTCATAAAGCACATTATCAAGTTGTTTATTTGGGTTATCTTTGATTTTTTTTTTTTAATGTGGACACTTAAAGCTGTAACTTTCCTCTTAGGACTGCCTTCATTGTATCCCATATTGTTCTGTATGCTTGTACTTTCATTTTCATTCAGTTCTAGAAATTTCTAAAATTCCTTTTTTGGAAAACTTTCTTTGGTGACCCATGCATCATTCAATATTGTTTTGTTCAATCTCCAAGAACAACATAGTGTATGTTTTCTGTAGTTCTATTGCTGTTGATAATCTGGCTTTATTCCATTGTGATCAGATAAAATACTAGGGGTTATTTTAATTTATTTATTAAGACATGTTTTATGTTCCAATATGTGATGTATTTTAGTGAAAGTTGTATGGACTTGTAAGAATGTTTACTCTAGTGTTTAGGTACAATTTTCCATAGACGTGTCAGGTCATTGATGTCTGATATCTTTTAGCCTTATTATTTCTGTTTTTTTTTTATGTGTACAGTATGTCCATTGTTAAAAGTGGGGTTGTTGAATCACCTACTACTACTATGGTGGTGCTGATCTATTGATTTGTGTCTTGTAGCATTTGCTCCATGAATTTGGGTACACCAAGTTTGGTGCATATATGCTTAGGATTGTAATATCCTCTCAGTATATTGTTTCCTAGATCAGGATGAAGTGTCCTTCTTTATCTCTTCTAATTTTAATTTGAAATATTCCACTGGGATGTTAGAATAGCAACACCTGTTTGAATTCTTTTCAGTCATAATACCTTTGCCCATCACTTCACTCTAAGGTAGTTTCTGTCTTTGGTGGTGAAGTGTTTCCTGGAGCAGAAAAATGATAGATCCTGATTTTTAAAATCCAGTCTGCTAATGTGTGTCCTTTGATTGGGTAGGTGAGATTATTTATGTCCCAAGTTATTTTTAAAGATATGTATTGATCCCTGTCATTTTGTTGATTTTGTGGTGTTTATTTTCTTAGCCCTTTTTTGTTTAATTATGGACTTAACAGTGTTGTGTTTTATTTTGTTTTACCATCACCTTTTGGGTATGTTTATCTTTTTCTTCAGTCTGAAGTATCCTTTCTAGTATCCTCTGTTGGGCTGGCTTGATGGTCATAAATTCCTTTAACCTGCTTTTATTGTTTTTAAATAACCTGTATTATCAGTATGTCCAGCTAGCAATCAAGTAAGACATTGACACTTGTTATATTTTAAAATAGCCTTAGTTAACCTGGAGCAGGGCAGACATTAATACTCTAAAATATTTCCCATCTCTCCCCAATCTCATGCCATCTGTTCCTAATAACTTCTATCAAGCTACCTCCCATCCATAATCCCAAACACTTGATAATGTTCTTCATTTGGGCCGAATCTCCATCCATGCCTGTCAAGTGTTTCTCTAACATCTAACCCATAGTGGCCTTCCTCTCATCTTTGGGTCTTTCTCCTTCCTCCTCATGGTCTTTCTTCCTCTTCTTCTTCCCAGGATTCCCCTCTCTCTCCCTAAGCCTGGGAATCTTAGCCACACCTCTATCTTCTCTGCCCTGCGCAGATGGGATGGCTTTTTATTAGTCAAAAGGAGGGTCACAGAGACAGCAAGCAGTAATTAGCATCAAAATATATTAGACCATCCCCCAACATGCTTTTATTGTATAAAGTTTTTTTTTCCTCTTTGAATCATTAACAGATCATTTTTCTGGGTGTAGTAGTATAGGCTAGCATCTATAGGCTTTGAGAGCATGTAGTACTTTGGTCCAAAATGTCAGTTGTAATTCTGATATGTCTTCCTTTATATGTTACTTGGTCTTTCTCACTTACAGCTTTCAAACTCCTTTCATTGTGTGTTTAATATTTTGACTGTTATATGATGTGGGGAATTTCTTAAAGATTTATTTATTATTATGCATACATTCTTCTGCCTGCATGTACATCTACAGGCCAGAAAAGGGCATCCCATCACATTATAGATGGCTGTGAGCCAACATGTGGTTGCTGGAAGTTGAACTCAGGACCTCTGGAAGAGCAATCAGTGCTCTTTACTGCTGAGCTACCTCTCCAGCCCAGATGTGGGGAATTTCTTTTCTGGTCCTCTTTATTTGACGTTCTACATGGCTCTTGAACCTGGATAGGTAAGCTTTTTCTTTTGATTTGAAGAATTTTCTTCTATTATTGTGCTGAAAATATTTTTTGTGTCTTTGATGGGTTTCTTCTGCTTGTTTTTTGCTCACAGTTCTTGGATTGGTCCTTTTATAGTGTCTGGAAATTCCATTCATTTTGTAAAGTTATCATTTTCTTTGAATGAGTGATCTAGTGTCTCTACATTGTCTTTATACCTTGTTATTCCCCCTTCCCTGTGATCTGGTCTATTGAGGACATTTTCCAGCAAGCTGTTTATTTGACTAACTTATCCTTTATAGATTTATTTTGGTTTGAATTTTCTTCAAAAATTGTATCTCTTTATCAAAGTCAGACTGAAGAAATGGTTAAACATACCCAAAAGGTGATGGTAAAACAAAATAAAACACAACACTGTTAAGTCCATAATTAAACAAAAAAGGGGCTAAGAAAATAAACATCATAAAATCAATAAAATGGCAGGGATCAATACACATCTTTAACAATAACTTTGAACATAAATAATCTCACCTACCCAATCAAAGGACACAGATTAGCAGACTGGATTTAAAAAATCAGAATCTATCATTTTTCTGCTTCCAGGAAACACTTCACCACCAAAGACCGAAACTACCTTAGAGTGAAGTGATGAGCATAAAGTTATTGTGTGATTCAAATGCTAATTTATGTACCCTCCCCATATCTAGTTGCAATCTGTGTTCTGAAAATCTCCTGTCTCAATATTGTGTAAACACTGCTCACCAATTGTTCCCAGTATGCCTTTAAAACAGTTTACAGCCAATCATTGAGCAGGGGAAAGAATAGGGCTAACTTCCTGACAGAGAAGGGAGGAGGAGTTAGAAGAGGTAGGAAGGGGTTGAGCCATGGGGCAGAGGTCCAGGAAAATCAGGAAAGAGATGCTGGAGCAGGAAAGCTACAAAGTGCAAGTATTACTCAGATGGGAACTGGGAGGAAGCCAAATTAGCTTAGAGGGTTAAGATTAGAGTAATAACTGCTCAGTTCTTACGTTGTGAAGTTTATTATTAAACAAATATAAAAGTGTCAATTATTTATATGATAGCTGGGTTAAGAGAGAAACAAATGCAGTTATAAAATAACCTTAAACATATTTTCATATTCTGAATTGGTCTTTTTTTTTAGTCAACTATTTGTTGTGTTTGGGGGAGCATCATTCCGGTATTTATTCAGTTGTTCTTTAAATTCCTTGAACATACTTATAATTTCCATTTTGAGTCTATTGTTTTGTGTGTCATCCCACTTTCTTTCCTCAGGGAACATGACTATGGGAATATTGATTTTTGGTGGAGGTATTGTCTTGGTTTTTCATGTTGTTTTTATTTTTGCAGTTGGACCTGAGTATCTGAAGGCAGGTCAATGGTGTTCAGAATCTCAGTGTAGTATGTAGAATACTCTCAGTGTACCATAGCCAATCCTTCTTATTGAATAAATAGAAAATTATGTCTTAGACATTTCAAGGAAAAAACCCTTTTGGCCTTATTCACATATTTTAAGCAAAAGAATAAGTTAGAAATAACTACCTGTGTGGTTTTCTTTATTATTTTTTGTTTTTGTTGTGTGTGTGTTATGTGAAATTCTTGATTTATATTTCATTGCTGTTTATGCATTTCTAAAGGCTTAGCATGGCTTTGTTGGTGTTGGTGTTGGTGGGTGGTATTTAGGTACTTTTGGCTGCCTAAAGTTATAATTTTTTTTGCTGCTGGAGAATTAGGACATAAGTTTTTTGGCTTGTATCCCTCCACGAAACTAAATTTTTCTTGCTAGTTTTCTTATGGTTTCTGTAACACTTGCTAGAAATTTTGTCCTTTAAAAACCAATAAATTGGGGCTGCTCTTCCAGAGGATCAGGGTTCAATTTCCAGCACCCACATGGCTGCTCACAACTATCTGTAAATCCAGTTCCAGGAGATCCAACACCCTTATGCATGCAAAACTCCAATGCATATGAAATAAAAATAAACAAATTGACTTTCTCACAGTTCTGGAGACTAGAAGTTTAAAATAAGTTAGACTGGGAAGATTTCAAAGTACAGCAGGGCTGTGTGTTCCTCTGGAAAGTTCTGGAGGAGGCTGCAAAAGCTTTCAGTGTTTGGTGGGTGAGTACTCCTTGGTCAGTGACTGTATCACTCTAATCTGTCTCTATGGTCACATCACCTTCTCTTATGTAATTATCATGGTTTGAATCTCAAATATCCCCCTGAGCTTCTGTTCTTGAACAATGAAGCCCCCAGTTTGTGCCACTTTTGGGGGAGGTAGAGGAGCCTTTGGAAAGTGGGGCCTAGCCAGTAGTTCACTAAGAGTAGACCTTTGAAGGTTTCATCCACTGCTGGCTCTGGCTTGTTCTCTGCTTCCTGTCTCCTGTCTTGCTGTGAACTCTGGTTACACACTCCCTACTGCCATGAACTCAGCCATGCCTTCCTCACTATGATGGGCTAAAGCTTCTGAAACCATGAACCAGAACACCTTTCTTCCCTAAATTTGTTTTCAGGTATGTGGTCCTGTAACCAATAACCATTTGGGTTTCTCTTGGGACACTTAGGATTCTATTAAGTCCTCCTGGGTCATCAAGATGGTTTCCTTATCCCTAAGTCCTTAATCTAATTCTATCTGTAGTCTTTTTGCCATATAAGGTACCACTCATTGGTTGTGGGGTGAGGATTTGGATCTCTCTGGAACAAGAGTATTGTTAACCCACCCCATGATGTAACAAGGAATAGAAAACACTGATGAGATGGGATACCAAACACATTCATTACATCTTGAAAAATGTCCTTTACAATCTGTATTTTTAAAAATCTTATCTTTTCCAATTTAAAATATTAATATATGCTCATAAAATATTTATGTAAATTAATTCAGACTGATATGCTTTATAGAAAGTTCCAAAAATGAATTCAAAGGAACAAATCCAACTCATCATCTATCAGTTCCTTTCACATGTAGCCTTATAAGTAATCTCTTGAGAGTGAAACACGAGTATAAAAATTTAACTATTTTGGCACAGGAAAAGCTTCCATTTAGAATCATGGCCTCTAAATATTGCTAAATCTATGCAAAGAAAAATTTAAGTGGCACAAGCCTTTAATCCCAGCACTCTGGAGGCAGAGGCAGCTAAGAAAGCTTAGGTTTTATGCTAAAGCCTTTCTGAGTTCAAGGCCAGTCTGGTCTATAAGGCTACACTGAGAAACTCTTGAAAACAAAACAAAAAAAAGGGGGGGGGGGAGAAAGAAAAGAAAAAACTTAAATACCTTGATAACTTATAGATACAACTTTTAACTTATACATATAATACATACAAATTTCTGCACTGAATGCCAGCCATTCCATATGAAATTGTCATTTTAGAAAAGTTCAGATAGACTAGACAGGAATGAATTAACTAAGCCTGAATTAAGGACCAATCAATATTAGACGTAGTAAATGCAGTACACTGGCATTTGCAACAATTCAGCACTAATTTTAAGCTTTGTTGACATGTTAATGAATTACTTTTTCAGTGTAAGTGAACCATGTGTTAAATTTTGAAGGGCTAATGCCATAAGATAACCTCACTTCATTATAATCCTGTTTAGATCTTTTTTATTATACACTTCATATACATACTAGTTACTACTTGTTCCAGTTACAAAGGTTGATAATTACAGCAAATTTCTTTAAATTATAAAAATAGGAATGCAAATTATTTGTGAAGAATTAAAGAAAAACTTTTTTTTTTATTTTCAAGACAGGGTTTCTCTGTGCGTAGCCGTGGCTGTTCTGGAGCTCACTTTGTAGAACAGGCTGGCCTCGAACTCATAGAAATCATCCTCCATCTGCCTCCTGAGTTCTGGTGAAGTAGCATGTGCTTGTAATCCCAGCAATGATGCTACAGGTGGGTCCCTGGAATCTCATTGGCAAGATAGCCAAGCTTACTTGGCAATGTCCTAGGCCAAGGAGAGACCCAGTCACAGTCAAAAGGTAGAAAGTACCTGAGGACCCTCATCAAAGTTGTCCTCTGACCTTTACACATGTTCTGTTCACTGCACCCCCGACACCACACACATCACAATAAACTAATAAATAAATTCTCTTTCAAAGGTAGAAAAGGTAACTTCAGACTTTTACGTGTATAGTTTCTTTGAGCTTGTTTGGAATTGGTGTTGGATCTTTCCTCCAACCCCTACACTTTACAATGCATTCTCTACAGTCCATAAATGTAATTTATATGCTGTAGGCTGATGTGTTATACATTTTTAACACTTGGCAAAGTCTGCTTCCTACATTCTACATCTGTGTATCTAACACCTTCCTGTATGTTTCTCCTTGGGTGCATGAATAGGTCAAATTTTGTATGTCCTAAAGTTAATTTAGGTTCATATTATATTGCAACCTATTGTTGATGTTATTTTTATAAAACTGTGTTTGTTTTTCTTACTTTTTCTCTTAATCCAATTATCACACAAATAAATGAGACTCTTTATACAGCTTTACAGCACAATCTTGAGCAGTCTTCTCTATTTTGCCTTTAACTTGCCAGTAATAAATTTTAAGGGCCCGATGCGCAGGTTCCAATGGAAGCTACTGTCCCAAGGAATGGCCAACAGCCCTACGCTATGTCAAAAGTTTGTTGCTCAGATTGCTGACACACTCAGGCTCAAGTGGCCCTCAATATACCTAATTCATTACACGGATGATGTTTTGCTGGCAGGCCCTAATCCTGATGAGCTCCTTGCCTGTTCTCAGTCCCTCTCTCGATCTCTTACTCAGGCTGGACTTCAAATAGCCCCTGATAAGATGCAGTTAAAACCTCTCTGTTTTTGGGCTTTGAACTCTTTCAAAATAAGATCCTTTCACAAAAGATCCAATTGCGAACAGATCGTCTACAAACATTAAATGATTTTCAGATACTCCTAGGAAACATTAATTGGCTTCGCCCCTACCTCAAACTTACCACCAGAGAACTTAAGCCTCTGTTTGAGATTCTCAAGGGGAATCCTGATCCTACTTCCCATCGTCTCTAACCCCATCAGCGCAGGAGGCCCTAAAAAAGGTAGAGGCTGCAATATTAAATCAAAAGATTACTTTTGTTTCCTATGACTTGCCTCTCCTAATTGCTTGTGCCACTAAACATGTCCCCACTGGTGTTTTTTTTGTTTTGTTTTGTTTTGTTTGTTTTTGGTTTTTTTTTTTTTGGCAAAATAATGGTCCTTTATTTTGGGTACATCTCCCCGCCTCACCACCCAAGATTCTTACCCCCTATACCTATTGGGTCGCTGAACTAATTAGGGTTGGCCGTGAATAAGATTGTAAAATATTTGGCAAAGACCCTGATAAAATTGTTCTCCCTTACTCCTCCTTTCATATTGCGTGGCTGATTCAAAATGATGACCACTGGGCTATTTCCTGTGTTACTTTTTCAGGGCACTTTTGACAGTCATTACCCGCCAGTAGCCTCATTCAGTTCTTAAGAACCCAGCCTCTGGTCTTCCCTATTATGACCTCACCTTGGCCCCTCCCCCAGGTGGCCCTAGTTTTCACTGATGGCTCATCAAACGGAGTTGCTGCCTTTACTGTTGATAACACAACCTTATCCCTTTCCTCTCCACATTGATCAGCCCAACTAGTGGAGCTTTTCACTGTATTCCAAGTCTTTAGACAACTTCCTGACACTCAATTTAACCTTTATACAGATAGTGCCTATATCACTCAGTCCATTCCCCTCTTAGAAACAGTACCTTATATAAAGCCCACTAATGCTTCGCCTCTTTTCATCTCCATTCAAAGCTGTATTCACTCTAGACAGTTCCCTTTCTTTATAGGACACATTCGTGCTTACTCTGGTCTGCCCAGTCCCTTAGCAGAGGGTAATGCCTAAATAGATAGGGCTACTCGGCTTGCTCTTCTTATGGAAGTCAACCCACTCACTCAAGCTCAAAAAGCCCATGCTTTGCACCACCTAAATGCACATACCCTTCGTCTCCTTTTTGGTATCACCCGGGAACAGGCCCATTAATTGTCAAACAATGTGCCAACTGTGTCACACTCTTGCCAACTCCCCATTTTGGGATCAGCCCAGAGGCCTAACCCCTGGTGAAATTTGGCAAATGGATGTTACTCACATGCTCTCCTTCAGTAATCATAAGTATGTCCATGTTACTATAGATACCTTCAGCAGCTTTATTTTTGCCAGCTTCCATACTGGAGAAGCTTCAAAAAATGTCATCGCCCATGTTCTTACTTGCCTTGACACACTGGGAAAGCCTAGAGTAATCAATGGTCCTGGCTATACTGGAAAAAAGTTTCAAGACTTTTGTCATCATTTACAAATTAAGCATGTGACAGGAATATCCTATAACCCACAAGGTCAGGGTATTGTGGAATGGGCTAACCAAACCCTTAAAAATACCCTCCTAAAACTAAAGGAGAGGGAGTTATATCCCATGAAAGGCTCACTCAGGAACATCCTTCACCACGCACTATTTGTGCTCAATTTCTTGACTTTGGATGCCCATGGCAAATCTGCTGCCAATTGCCTTTGGCATCCTGGGAACCAATACTGACTATGCTAAAGTCAGGTGGAAAGATCCCCTTACTCATAAATGGAATGGACCAGACCCAGCCCTTATCTGGGGAAGAGGTTCTGTGTGCATATATGATACCAAGGAGGGAGTAGCCAGATGGCTGCCAGAGAGGCTCATCAAACAAGTAGATGTTTCATCTCCCCATCATTTACCAAATGCACAGCTACCTGTACATAATCAAGAATCCTCCTGACATCTTTTTCTTTTTCTCATAGATGCTGTTCCATGGGATAATACCCCTCAGACTGTTGCTACATGTCAAAAATGCCTCTCCAAAACAGACAATGTCCATCAACCAGTCCAGCTCACATGGTGTGTAATCAATGGGGCAAGGGACACCATCTAGAATGTTACTAAAGTGGCCCCTGCCTTCACGTGGTGGCCCCACTTGTATCCTTATTTATGCAAATTGGCCATGGAGGCATCTGTCAATTGGGACATTGAGGGACATGAGGACCCCATCACGGCCCCAACCTCAGAATCCCCTTGTGGGAGACTAGGGCTTGACCCTTGGGGAGGATGTGCCATGGTTAGACGGAGGAGCCTGTTGTGGCGACTGTCCTTCTGTGTTTGCCCTGGCTCCCATTGAGGCAGGAACAGAGGTGTTGGCTGCGGCGATGCCTCTGACTAATACTGCAAGGCTTGGGGATGTGAGACCACTGGGAATACTTACTGGAAACTCTCCTCCTCTTGGGATTTTTATTAGGGTATCTGAAAGTTACAGTCATCCTGATACAACAAAAGGTGACTGGTATACAGAGGAGGATAAAAAGTGTCAGGGCTGGTGCCATCCATTACAAATTCAGTTTACAGACCAAGGGAAAACTGCGTCCTATTGGCTTTCTGGATACACCTGGGGCCTTTGACTCTACAAAGAAAGATATGACAATGGCCTTCTTTTTCAAATTAAGCTAACAATGATAAGATCAGCCTCTTCCCCCCTAGCAGTAGGGTCTAATCCTGTCTTGGCTCCCCAGCCTGTCCCAACACTTCCTCCCTTGTCTCCTCCCTGGGAAGACCTCAAGGTCTCAGTCCTGGATACTCGCTATATGCTGTTGATATTATCAGTCATACTTACCTAACCCTAAATCACTCACACCCTGAGTTGACAGATTCATGTTGGCTATGCTATGACTCCAGCCCTCCCTTTTATGAAGGAATTGCAGTAATTGAGAACATCTCCAATTCCTCTGACCATTCTAAATGTCGATGGCCCCAAGAAGGTAACACCAAGCTTGAGTTCTGTATCAGGCTCCGGGTTATATATAGGTAAAGTTATTCCCTCCTCCTATCAACAGCTCTGTAATATAACCATCACAGAGATATCTTCCCTTTCCGATTATATCCTTCTCAGTAATAACACTTGGTGGGCCTGTAACAATGGTCTCACTCCCTGCATATAGTGCCCTCATTTAAAAGCCAATAAGACCCCCTTTTGTATCCTCATTCAATTAGTCCCCCGCTTAAAATATTATACTGAGGTACAATTTTCCCACTACTGGGATGCTGTTACCAATCATCCATGCTTAGAACCAAACGTGAGCCTATAACTGCAATTACCCTGGCTGTCCTCCTCGGGTTGGGTGCTATGGGTACTGGGGTGGGCATAACCGCTCTCATTCTTTCTAACAAACATTATTCAGATCTCTGCCTGTCAATTGATGAGGACTTGGAACGGATGGAAACTGCCATATCCCACCTTGAAAAATCCTTGTCCTCCCTTGCCGAGGTTGTTCTTCAAAATAGGAGAGGTCTAGACTTGCTGCATCTCCAGCAAGGAGGACTTTGTGCTGCCCTCAAAGAAGAGTGTTGTTTTTATATGGATCACTCAGGAGTAGTTAATGACAGTATGGCTAAGGCCAGGGAAGGACTAGAAAAGAGAAAGTGACAACAAGAACAGGAACAGAGCTGGTTCCATAACTAGTTCTCCACCTCCCCTTGGCTTACTACCTTGTTGCCCTCCATTCTAGGCCCCCTGGTAGGATTTCTCCTCCTTATCTCTTTTGGTTCCTGGGCTTTTAGATGCCTTACTACCTTTGTAAAACAACAGCTAGATGCTCGAGATGCCCGAGCAATACAGGTGCATTATCATAGACTTGACTTGGCGGACCAAGGCCATGATGAGCTTGAACACTAATGTGTCTCTGTGCCCCCTTCCTTGGCATGGTGAGAATGGCATATACTCAGATATTGCCTGCCATAAGGCATGGGCACCTGCAAGGGGTGTGAAACAAGGTACCGCAGGGGGAGGACCCGATCGTCCGACTCTGAGTCCCTGAGAAGTAAACCTGATTGCATAGAGGTTGATGTCGAAAACTGTCTTGTTCATTGTATGTTGGGGATGCCCACAGACAGCAGTTCAGGACCTCCCTCTCCTCCTCAAAAAGACATCTTGGCAGGCCGATCTGGCCCTAGGAGGATCAGATGAATGCTTCCCCCCTCTGGTTAATGCCCGCTCCCTCCGAGGACCAACGCTCACCCATATATAATGGATCCATCTACCTCCTCTTTTAATAAAGAAAGAGAGGATCTATCTGCACAGCCTTTGCATGCCAAGGCTTCTTCCTCCAGTGCCGGTGATCCCCACCACCACCTCGTTCTTCTTAAGACCCCAGCTCCTCACCGTTCTCTTCAGGTCAGTATGAGAGTGGGGATCGCTTCCATGAACATGTTACAACACACAGCAAATGAAGATTATCCAGGTAAATCTAGGCTGATTACACAGGCTCTTTATTTTTGTTTTTGTTTTTTTTTAATAGTGCATTTTCATCACGTCTCTTCATCTCCTCACTCCAAATTCTCTTGGGCATTTTTCTCTCAAATTCATGTCTTTTATACTTATTATTGATACATACCTTATCTGTCTGTCTGTCTATCTACCCTGAGTCCAATTAGCATTGCCTGCATGTATCTGGGTGTTGGGCTGACCTCTTGGGTGTGGGCAACCTATCAGAGCTATCCTA
>OU015743.1:159278547-159312148 GCA_907169655.1 Acomys percivali
AGCTGCCTGCTGGAGTACACGGAGCTAAGCTGCCTGCTGGAGTACACAGAGCTAAGCTGCAGAAAAGACCCTCAGAAGAACAAAAGCTACAAGGAAGACAGAGACCAGACTAGCGACCAGGAAGAAGCAGAAAGCAGCCAAACAGGATGGAAGAGGTTTAGACCAGAGTCGGTTGGAAAAGCCTGCAGGCTGTGCACTGTGCTCCAGATTTTCCAGGTTTTTAAGTTGTCACCTATGCTGGGATGGCCTTTAGGGATGCAGCTGGAGTCATTTTTGCTCCTTCGAGTGATTCCTGTAAGTAATGCTAATTAAATTGATTAGTTTACAAAGCTGTGCTTTGGAAGCATCTGTAGGGTAAAAACTCTGAGCTCATTTTGGGGTTTTGAAAGCCCACCAATCCCTGAGCTCAAAAACCCACCCATCCCTGACCTGAAAATCCAATCCCCAAGTTCAAATTTTATTAATCTCTGGGCTTGTCCCAAGATCAGGACTTGAAATCCCATCAATACCCACCCTAGAAAACTAAACCCCAAGAAGCCTTATATAAAGCCAGCTTCCTGCTCAGTTCTTGGCTGCTTCTCTCCCTAAAAGAGACAGCCACCCTCTGTGTCTTTCCCAGTAAATCTCATGTGAGGTTTGTTGTGCAGTGTGACTTTGGGATATTTCTTGACTCCTGACTGCCAACACTTAGAGGATCTGTACTTTGGTCTGTCAGGAGCTCCACATCTGAAGTGAGAAAGTGTATGCATTGTGTCTCCTCAGAAGAAGTTTTGTTACACATAGCTCTTTGTCCATCCACCCTTGAGTGTTGACTAGTGTGGTCATGTAGAGGCAACTGTAGCCAGAGATTTCATGGACACACTTCACACAGACTCTTAAAAACAAACAAACAAATAAATGTATGTTCTGGCCTGCTGCCAAGCCTGATAACCTGAGTTCTAGCCTTAGAACTCACATGGCTGAGAGAACTGACTCCTGTATGGTGTGTTCAGCTACATGGATGGAGTATACACCCATGCACACATATACACCTCAATGTTTCTTAAAAATCTGAAAATTCTTTGGCTAATGCCAGTAAGAATAAGTTAGAAATTTGAGTCATGAGGACAGGGTAGCAAAAGTGGATTGAAGCTTCCCAAAATGTGTGTTTGTGTGTGTGTGTGTGTGCGTGTGTGTGTGTTTGTGGGGGTGGGGAGAGAAGTGTCAAAGCAAATCAGCTAAAAACAGTCTTAAATATTAGCTTATTGTTTAAGAATAGCTCACCAAGTAGGGGCCTCTAAGAAAGAAGCCAAAGTCTGCTCACCTTGTAGAGTGTTTGCCCCTCTGCACAGCGCCATTAGAAGTTAACATACCTAAAAGAAGAAGGAGGAGGAGGAGGAAGAGGAGGAGGAGGAGGAAGAGAAGGAGAAGGAGAAGAAGTAGTAGTTAACATACCTTTCACGGCAAGCAGAGTTCTGTAAGACATCTGTAGCTATAGACTCCATTGACTCATGATGACGAGGATGTTCTGGCCTGTTTATGACTGGAGCTAGTAGTATTTGAGGGCAATCAGGAAGAGTGCAGCCTGGTAAACACAGCCACGGGTGGTTGGACTTTGAGTATCTAGACTGTGGCCTCTGCTGTTATTTACCTTTAATGTTTTGCCTCCAGACTAGAATCTAGCCAGACTAAGACTATGATTTTAATCTTTTTACATATGCTGCATATGTATCACAGACAAATCTGGCAGATTTCTGATCTGTAGAACTTTGAGGTAATAAATGGGTGTGTTACTTTGTTACATAGCACTAGAAAAGTAATACAAAGGGATTACATACATGATTACTAGGAGGCCAGGATCACAGTTTATGGAAGGCATATTAGATTCTAGAGGGCTTTATCCCAGCTAGTATCCAAATAACCTTTACAGGGAGACTATGATTACTTTATAAGATTTAAGGCATCATAACTTGGCAGATAACAACCCTCTAAGCTATTGTGCTATTTCCCAGATCACACACCAAATTAGGTATCATAATTGTTCCTGCCTGCACTGCTTCTATTCCATCAGGCCAGCCCTCATGGCCACGTCGTGCTCATGACCCCATATTGCCCTATGCCAACTTTCTTGTTTCCAGCTTCCTCTCCCACCTTGTGGTCCTCATCTGACCCCAAGCCTGGAAACCTAAATTCTGCCTGCCTCTCTTCTACTCAGCTATAGGCTGTCAGCTACTTTTATTAACCAAACAACTTTAAACTGGGGAGCAAGGTTTACACAACATCCCTTGATGTATGTGAGAATGTGCTGTCTGGATAGCAACCAGATCTTAGGGATCAGTATTTAGCATTAGAATACATAGGACCAGACCAACCCCCAACACACAGGGACTGTACATGAGACACTGGATCTAGCCAAGATTGACTGAGTTGTACTCTGATCAGCAGAATGGCTCACTCAACCTGTAGGGTAAAAAGTCCAAGGTCAGTTCCAGGTTTTCAAAACCTACCAATCCCTGAGCCTAGAATCTCACCAATCCCGGGGTTCTCCCCAAGCCCAGGACTTTAAATTCCACCAATCCCCACCCAGGCAAACTCCATCCCCAAGAAACTCTATATAAGCCTGCCATTTCCTCAGTTCTCTGCTGCTTCTTGCCAGAGTGAGACAGCCACCCTCTTGTGTCTTTCATAATAAATTTTTTATGTGAGGTTTGTTGTAGAGTATGACTTTGTGGTATTCCTTGACTCCCAACTGCCAGGAAACCTTTCCCTTCAGAGCAGCAACACTTGCATTGGGAAAACCTTTCCCCTCAGAGCTGTAGCACTTACATAACTCAGAATATGAGGGATAATACATGGAGGTTGTGCTAAGCTAATAAGGTATGGGTGAATTTGTTATGCAGTTGAAGCTAACTGTTGCATGTTCTGAGGTGGGAGAAGAATAGAGCTGTTCTGTTTGTTTGACAAACCACACCCCCAATTCAGCTGACCAAGTCTTCACGTTAAAAATGTTGAACTCCAGCCTGTTGAACTCCAGGCAGGCATGGTGGCATGTGCCTTTAATCCTAGCACTTAGGAGGCAGAGGCAGGCATATCGATTTGAGTTCAAGGCCAGCCTAGTCTACAAAGCAAGCCTAGAACTGCCAAGATAACACAGAGAAACCCTGTCTCGAAAAACTTTTTAAAAAAATGTTGAACTCCATCTGGATTGATCAGTGACCACGATTCAGTATAAAGCCTCGGTCTTGCCATCTTGTGAATCCTTACAGAACCAGCTTTGGTCTCCTCCAGTGTCTTCTCTTGGAGTTCACCTGATTTTGTTACCAGTTTTCATCCTAATCCACTGAGGAATAGGACGATTTTGCTTTTGTTTTGTTTTTTTAATGGTGAAAAAGTGTGTATTTAGAATTAGCCAGCTGGATTCAGTTTAAATGATCCTAATCTTGTTGGCAACATCCAGAGCATCATAATCAGCAGAACATATGCCTTCTTCTCTCGGTCAGGCCTTATCAGGGGATTGGCTTTGGCCACATCAGTGTCATGGAGTTTCTTCATGGCCTGTTTGACCTGGTGCTTGTTAGCCTGGACATCCACAATGAACACTTAGTGTGTTATTATCCTCCATCTTCTTCATGGCTGACTCGGTGCTCATGGGAAATTTGATGATGGCTTGTTTCTCCTGGGTGCACTCTTTTTAGGGTATTTGGGCTGTCTCCAGAGCTGCAAGGTCTTGGGAAGCCGGAAGGAGGGTGACTTGTGGATCTTCTTCTTGTGGCTGTGGACACCTTTCAGCACTGTTTTCTTAGCTTTCAAGGCCTTCGCTTTGGGTTCAGCTTTGGGAAGGGCAGGAGCTTCCTTCTTCACTTTCGGCACCATCTTGGTGAAAAGCTGCTTTTGTTTCTTGTCCAGGAATCACTTGATTCTGAAAGTCTTGTGAGAAGACATGGCAGGACACCAAGGTATGGAGCTTGATGGTGGAGGAAAGGAGAAGAGGACATGCAGAGACATTCTCAAGTGAAAGCTTCCTTAGACTTCCACAGAAAGTAAACAATGTGGGAAGGGCATGAGATCTGAGTTCGAGCCCACTACTTTACACTATACCATTTGTTGACTGCTTTTTAAATTAATAGCATGGTAAAAGCACTAATGTGAACTATATAATTCTAAAGAAAATATTTCTAGGAGTTCATGGGTTCTATGCTATATTTTCATTTTTGAGTTAGGTAATCTCAATCATGGTCACTATTCCACCCTCAATTTTCTCATCTATTTAATAGGTTTGTTCACCCAACTTAATATACAAAAATATGTGACCGTAAACTGTGAACTCTTAGGAAAACAACAGAAATTATGAGCTGCAGTTTAGAATTCAGTCTCCACATACTTACCACAGAAGCTCTCAGACAGTGATTACAACAAGCTATGCTATCTGTACATACACTTTGTATCCACATACATATCAACATTTGTTCTTGGAGGCAGAACTCACATGGATCAGCCAATCTCCCTGCTTGATGAAGACAGACTACTTATACAAGATGAAAACATGAGTACAAGCTGTACGTTAGCTGTACGTTCCAGTCCTGGAACTGGGAAAGGAGCTGATGATTATAGGTCTAATATGCTTTAGGTACAGCCTGATGACTGAACCAAATGATTCTAAGGAATTCACTTGGATTGTACTGGGCTGGAGTCACTTTAAAAGTCTGTATAGGTCTGTGCATCCATGGCGTGTGTGTGTGTGTGTGTGTGTGTGTGTGTGTGTGTGTGTGTGTATAAGAATGCAGGTGTACTCATCACCAAAGCCTCACTAATTCTTGCAAAGGTAATCTAGGAAATGCTTCATGTTTGTTTATGATGGACACTCATAGATATTAACTTTCTTAAATATTTTTTCTCTCTAGGCCTACCAAAGTGACACATTTGTCAAACAGAGACTCTCAGCAAATCAAAGGATGTACTAAAGCCACAAGAAAAGATTTCTAGTGAATAATCGAATTATTTTGGGCTGCCTTAGCCCTTGCTGCTTTCACCATCACTAAACTGTTGTCACGGTAATCACGTGCTGCATTGTATCTGTAACTATGTTTATCTAGGCTGCCCTTCACCTTTCCCTTTCCTAGTTATCAAACCTGGTGGATGACTGGCAGGTAAATCCTGTTAAGAGCCTCGAACCTAAGCTGAGCTCCCTCCTCATCACAGCTCCCACGAGCTGTGAAGAAGGATTTTATTATTGGAATTTTCAGTTGTGTAAGCATAAAAAGGGAAAGTTAAAACCCTTACTTTTGAAAGATTTAGAAAGTATACACTGACTAAATCAGTTCTTTGAATTCCCACTATCACTAATGAAGTGCTGAGTGGTCGAAATTAACTTTGGTGTTGATTCTGCCCTTACAGAAAAAAAGTTGGAGGATGGCATTTCTGTCCTTCAGACCGGCTTCTGGAGTGTTTGTACGTGGTACTCTAGCCCAATCACGGGAACAGTACTGAACTCATCGTCCTTGCATATGACCTGTCCCTACACCAAGCTTTGCCCCTCAGAGAAGAGGTAGTTTCCTTATATAGACCATTGGCTCAGGTAAAGAAGAAGTGTCACTCGGGGAGACTCCGCCCCTCTCGACCCCGTGACCCCTCCCCCGTCCCGGCAGCTGGACTTTGGTGAAGTGGGCGGGCCCTGGGAGGTCGTTTCCAGGAGGAGGGCCGAGCGGACCCTCAGCCTTCCGCGGTGGCAGCAGCAGGAGCCGAAGCCTCTGTCTCCCTGTAACTTACCGCCACCATGGTGAAGATCGTGACCGTGAAGACGCAGGCATACCCGGACCAGAAGCCGGGCACCAGCGGGTTGCGGAAGCGCGTAAAGGTGTTCCAGAGTAACGCCAACTATGCGGAGAATTTCATCCAGAGCATCGTCTCCACTGTGGAGCCGGCGCTGAGGCAGGAAGCCACGCTCGTGGTGGGCGGGGACGGCCGCTTCTACATGACCGAGGCCATTCAGCTCATCGTCCGCATCGCCGCCGCCAACGGGGTAAGGGACGCGCGGGCCGGGCCGGGGTGTGCGCGACGTGCGGGCTCCTGGGCCCGCGCTTCCGTGCGCGCCACCATCCCGTCCCCGCCCCGCGCACGCTCCTTTGACCTTGACAGTACCCCCGCCCTCTACACCCTCGCTGGCCTTAGTGCCCTCCTCCCTTCCCCACGGCGTAACAACCCCCGCCCCCGCATCCCCACCCCCACCCTCGACAGTATCGCGGTGACTCTGCCGGGAAAGGTGATCCCGCAGCCGTGCAGACCCCGCCTGGCGCTGTGCTATTCTGGTCTCGGACTGGGGCGTCTCCGGCTGGCTCCCGGCCTGGCGTTGGGGGGCCCGGGGTGACCCTAGCGCTCACCGCCTCCTCCCTCCCCCACTGGGGCGACAGGCCAGCGATCTGGGCAGGCAAGTGTCAAGCTTCTCTCACTACCCTCTGGCTGGCTTTTCCCCCTGCTGGGCCTGCTGCCTGGACCCAGGCTTTTGAAAAGTCCAGTCTCTACTGGGTAATTCACTGGACTTGTTCCAGCAAAGGGGCTGGAGCTGAATTTTCATTTACACAGAAACAATATACCCAAGGGCTCTCTTATGCAAGCTGTCCTGACAGGCCTGGAAATTGATGCAACGCCCCCAGTTCCGCCCCCTGGTTAAGGGAGGTTAACTGTCTTAATTGGGCAGGTCCACTAGAGAGGTGAAACTTTTTCCCCCCCTGTAAATCTGATGAACAAAAATGTGGATTTGTAGAATTGGAATTGGTTGTTTCCACAAGATATTTTCTAAGGAGGTTTAAAATAACATTGGACTTATTCTCAGTTTCTTTGGGGGCTCATTCCCTTCAACAGGGAATTCATTTTAGGAGTGTTCGCTTAGGAGTATTTTAGGGTACTCGTTTTAGCAGCTCTTTGATTTATTTTATTAATGTCTTTCAAGCTTTCTTGCCAAGCACCATGAGAAACACTTTACTGGCTTGTCTCAAGGATCCTCTTGAAGCCCTATAAGGAAGGTGCTATTATGGGTACTGAGTACCCATAATACTGGGCAGGTTAAAGAATTTACCAGAATTATAAAGGGAGCATTGAATCCAGCACAGACCTGCCAGGCCCAAGCACTTGAGCAGCTCCTGAGAATTAAGAACTCATCAATTGCAGGGCCTTATTTTTTTCCACTTTTCAAGATCTAAACTGAGCTCTATCAGTTCTCCTGGATGGGCCAGACCTTAACAAACACAGTAAAAGGAGTCCGGACCTCCTGAGTGTTCAGACCACTACAGCTTTCCACCAGGGGAGCGAGGACAATCAGTGGTTGTGTGGGGAAGACCCTTCCCTGTCCACCTGTGCTCACAGGCTCTTCGTTCAGCAGTTCTCTGGCCCGCGCCCTGTACAGAGACTGGGTGGAGAAAGGGGCTAACGGAGGAGCTTTTGGCATAGTTTTAGGGTTCACTGTCACTTTGGGAGTACAGTGGGGTGGGAAGGAAAGAATTAGTCAACACACACGCACGCATGCACGCACGCACATACACTTGCACACTCGCACACACACAGCTACTAAATGCCACCAGTTGCTCCATTCTCTTTAGCCAGAGGTTTTCTATATTCACTGATCCTCACACCCTGTCCACGCGCCACCACCGTACTGCCATCTTTTCTGCAGTTTCCACCTCCCCACTCAAATGCTCCCTCAGAGCTGCTAGTGACTCTGCTTGCTGACTCTGTGCAGTGCTGTTGGAGCCTTCACCTCTCACCTTCATTTGGCATGACTGACTTTGCATGCGATGGTCTCAGTCCTTTCCTTGATCGCTTGGCTGGTTCTACTCGGGAAATCCGTCACAGGTTGCCTGCCGTACTTATACCCTGGCCGTGCCTGGGTCTTTGTCCCCAGTTTGCTGCTCTGACTCTCTTCAGTGCCTCTACTCTCCAGGGATGTAAATGTGTGATTCACTTCAGATCTCATAGACACCGATAGTTTCCCATAGATGCTGCTAGGATAGATTAATCCATGTCCAGTGAAATTAGATTTGCAAGTTATATGTGCCCATTGGAGAGTAAGTTTAAGACGGGACTGTACTTTACCTGTAAGTATTCCTTTTGGTATAACCAGGGGTATTGGTCCAGGACTCCCACAGTTACCAAATTCTGTAAAAGACTTAAGTCTTCATGAAATAAATTGTTATGGTCCATTTTCAGCATGAGGTGCAATTAGAACTCATCAGCATGTCCCAGATAAGCAGGGGGCCTGGGCCCCTCTGCCCGCTGGCACCCAGCACCCACTTGTCTCAACATTCCGAGAACTGAGAAGTCAAAGGCAGGCTGCTACTTGACTGAGCCATGATCAGAAAAGGGGGTGGGCCCAGAGAATTCACTAGGTACGGCTTTGCATTCTGAACCAGGAGGATGGAATTGGGGAAGGCAGCCATGCTAAAGGAACTGAGGACTGTTTCTCTGGCGTACTGGCCTATGGGAAAAAGCACTCAGGAAAAGCTCATAGTCAGAAGTTTTCTAAACCACTGACTTGTGCCAAGTCAGCACAACAGCCATTTTTGTCTTTTCTCTATGCTGGTGTCTCTGCCTGCAGGCTGGAATATTAAAAACTGCTTCTATATCACTGGTCTCTCTTTGGTATTGTATAGTGAGGGTCTTGTTTCTCACAAGGTCCCTTTATAAGACGAGATGGTATTTGCTTATAATCCATGCATTTTCCTTAAATCATCTCTATACAAAGTGAGTCCAGGACACCCAAAGCTAACACAGAGAGACCCTGTCTCCAAAACAAAACAAAACAAGAGTAAGTTTTGTGACATATATCCATATATATATATATATATATATATATTAAAATATTAGATAAGGAAGAGTGAGATTGTGTTGGGACCAGCGACTTATTTAATATTTCCTGGCTACCTTCTATGTGCTGTTCTTCATACTAGTGCCACAGCAGTGAATAGAAGTGTGTTTTTCTCACTGAGCTCTGGGACTCTACTTCAGGAAAATATGAATGTCGTGTGAAGACAAATGCACCAGAAAAAAAAAAAGCTGGTAAAGGGAGAACACTTTAGGGGTGCTACTCTTGGTGTGGGGGTTGGAGAAGCCTCCCTTATCCCTTACTGAAGCAGAGCTCCGTGAAAGCTAATCAGAGATTTAGGCAAGTGTTTGTCAAGAGACCGCCCCAGGGAAAGGAGGGCTGTGTGGAAAGGCTAAACCTGGTTTTCATTTAACAATAAACTGTGCACCCCAGTAACTTGTAAATTATAATTACTTGTGTGAGAGGCCCTGGGGTGTGGTGAATTTCACAGTTATGAACATCTCTGTATTGTACATTTGCCCTGGAATGGTAATGAGTGATCAGCAGAAGAAATAGTTAACAGGCCTGTTCTCTAATGGATTCATAGTAGGAAACTTGTTGTCTGCTTACTTGTTAGGTCATCTGTTTTGGGTCCTACAAACTGATGAAAGGATAGCAACAAAACACATCACTTGTTGGTGGAAATTCCCAGAAAAATGCAACAAGATATTTACAATTTCTGGCTTATGTACCATCTCAGTAAGGGAAGAAGGAAGACACGAGGAGCCTTGTTAGAAAACATGACTTGTAGGGAAAATAAATGGGTCCTTAAGAGAACAGGATAGAGACATGGTAGTTTTGTGTTGGTAGGGTTTTTGTCGTTTGGCTGCTTGTTTGTTTGTTTGTTTGTTTTAAAAAGCCATTGTAACTGTCTGTGAAGCTTTTGGAGCGGAAAATTGGAGCATCCCTTCTTTCTCTTCTAGTTAGGGGACTGAACTTCAGCTTGCATGCATGCGGGAAAGTGTCCTTCATGGTAGGCCCAGCCACGCAGGGGTGAGAAAGTGGACCAGGGGCGTTGGAACTGCCCATCCATTCTCCCCTAAATTCCCTGGAACCTTGGTCATATGCCCAGTCACAACCAGTCACTCAGCTGACTTCAGAGCTGAGCTCATAGTTTCCCCTGTTTAAAAATCACTACTAATGTGTTAAGTACGTTTTAAGGGTCCATGGAGGACCCCAGGTAGGGAGTTTGGAGAGCTGCTGTCTTCAAGATAGAAATGCATGCAGAGGGTGTATAGTTACAGTCCTGTAGCTGCGATGAAGCACCTTGACCAAAAACAACTTAGAGAGGAAGCATTTATTTGACTTCTACTTCCATACCACTGCTCATCATGGAAAGAAATCAAGGAAGGAACTCAAACAGAGCAGGAGCCTGGAGGCAGGAGCTGCTCCTACAGAGGCCATGGAGGGGTGCTGCTCACTGGCTTGCTCCTTGTGACTTGCTCAGCCTGCTTTCTTATAGCACTCCAGGACCACCAGCCTAGGGATGGCACCGCCCACAGTGGGCTGGGTGCTCCCATATCAATCACTCATTAGAAAATGTCTTACAGGCTTGTGTACAGCTTGGTCTTACGGGAACATTTTTATTTTTAATTTAGGTTCCCTCCTCTCAAATGACTTTAGTTTGTGTCAAGTGACATAAAATGAGCCAGCACAGAAGGGCAACCCTGTGAGCTGGTCTGAAATGGTGGTGAGAATTTGCTTCAACTGGCAACCTTCAAAACTTGGTACTATTTCAATCTCTTTTCTTCATATTGTGTTCAACTTAAGGATTTCACTATAATAATAAAATTAATTGACACAATCGGTACTTCAATGTATTTCTTTTTTCTTTTTCTTTTTAGATTATAATATAGTTATATCACTTTTCCTTTCCCTTTCCTCCCTCCAAGCCCTTCCAGATCCCTTCTTTCTCTCTCAAGTTCATGTCCCCTCTTTTCACTAATTGCTGTTACATGCAGACACATATACTCCTAGTTACATATATGTGACCTGCTCGGCCTGTGTAATGTTACTTGTATGTATGTGTGCAGGGCTGACCACTGGTGTTGGATAACTAGTTGCTGTGCTCTTTCCTGGGGAGGACTTTTTCCCACTCTCAGCATCCTTAGTTGCTGTAGTTCTTTGCTTAGGGTCGAGGCTTCATGAGCTTTTCCGTATCCACGTTAGCATGTCTCTTACTGTTCTTGTTCAGCTCACATTTAGGCAGACGTGTCAGTGAGATTTTAGAGTGTAGCTTCTGACATTTCTAGGGAACACAATCTCACAGCAAACTCCCTGATACTCTGGCTTTAACAACATTTCCTTCCCCGACCCTCATTCTGCCATGGTCTTGAAGCCTTAAAGCAGGAGATGTATTGAAGATGTTCCATTGGGACTGGGCTCCACAACTCTGCAGTTCAATTGGTTGTGGTTTTGCTATGATATCTCCATTTCTTGCAAAGAAAAGTGTCCTTGATGAGTAACAGCTATATTCACCAGCCCAGACCTAGAGAAGGCTATGTTGGGTGTATCCTTAAAAGATGAGCTGTGAAGAAGAGACATGGTTCACCTGCCCAGCTTCTTGGTGGCATTGGAACTGGGACTTTGGTCTTCTGATATTTCATACAGTTGATCTTTTCTATAAATAAGTATATCCATGGGACACAGTGGCACATTCCTGGAGTCTCAGCAGTCAGGAGGCTGAGGCAAGAGGCCTTTAAGTTCAAGGCCAGCATGGGCTGCAAAGCAGGAGGCCATCTTCTAACAACAAAAGCCAAACAATAAACAAAAGTGGGCATATGTCAGAGAAAGTAGTTCCTGGGGTTGTGATAGGCATCTTTGTTGAAGGTTTGAGGACATTGGATTAGGCAGTGCTAATGGACTTCCAGAGTTTGGGTGTTCGAATGAGTTCTATGCATTTACAAGAGGACCCTGAATAGAACAAATTTGGGAAATACCAACACATAACGGCATTGAGTATGTATGGCCATCTACAACATAGGGAACTATTTTCCCAAATTTAGTTGGCTTCTTCCTTTTCTACTCTCTAATGTCATGTGAGAAGTAAGATCTGTTTTCCTTCAGGATACTCAACATAGCTTACTCCGGTAAGGAATGCTTGAATTTTTTTCTATTAATTAATTTATTTATTTATTCACTTTATATCATGGTCAGTAACCCCCTCTCTCCTCTCCTCCTAGTTCCACCCTCTCTCCCCTATCCCCCTTTCCCTATCCCTCACAAAAGGGGAGCCCCCTATCCACCCACCCTAGCTCATCAAGTTGCATCAGGACTGAGATTGTCCTCCTCCCCTGTGGCCTGGAAAGACAGTCCTGTCAAGGGGAAGTGATCAAAAACCAGGCAACAGAGTCCATGTCAGAGACAGCCCCACTTTTCTTACTAGTGGACCCACGTAAATCCTGAGCTTCCCATTGGCAACATCTATGTAGAGGACCTAGGTCCAGTCCATGCATGGTCCTTGGTTGGTTCTTCAGACTCCACAGGCTCTTCCAGGCCCTGGTTAGTTGGCTCTATTGGTCTTCTTGTGGATCTCCAGTTACCTCTAGGTCGTTTTATCCTTCCCCCTACTTTTCCACTAGACTCCCTATGCTTTGCCCAATGTTTGGCTGTGAGTCTCAGTGTCTGTTTTGAATTGCTGTTGAGTAGAGCCTCTCAGAGAACAAGTCTGATAGGCTCCTGTCTATAAGCATAGCAGAGTATCGTTAGTAGTGTCAGGGGTTGGCTCTCTTCCATGGAGTGGGTCTTGGGTTGGGCCAGGCATTGGTGGGACATTCCCTCAATCTCTACTTTATCTGTTCTCTCTTTATCCCTACATGTCTTGTAGGCAGGGTAAGTTTTGGATCGAAGTTTTTGTGGGTGGGTTAGTGTTCTCCTTCCTCCACTGAGAATCTTGTCTGGTTAGAGGGTGTCTTTTTAGTCACCATGGTCTTTGCTACTAGAAGTCTTGGCTAGAGTTCCCCCATATCCACCCAGAGGCCTATTCTGACTTAGGTTTCCAGCTTGTCATTTTTGTTTGGCTACTTAGAACAAAATTGACTCAGCATAAAATGTATTTTCCTTCCAAGTCATCAACAGGTAGAGTCATTGCATGGAGCAACAGAAGCACTTTTGACCAGATATCCACCCTCAACTAAACTTAGTGGGCTCACAGACTCCTACTTTCAGAGATGCATTCTCAGGACAGTGTTGTAAATGCCAGGTTCCCCACTCCGCCCTGGGGGTGACTGAGGAGCACAAGCCAGTCTAAGTGACCTTAAACAGGAAGGACATGGCCACCTGGAGTGAGGAAGTTCTAAGCCTTTGGGTCAAAGCTACTTTCTCCATCAATTTAGATTGAATCAAAAAGAGTTTTAGGATCATAATGTGAAAGAAGGATTAAAGTCCAGAAGTGGTTTCTTCCCTTCATGGTCCCTACCAAAAAAAAAAAAAAATGGAAGTTGAGCTACATGCCTGTAATCTGAGGACAAGCTGGCCTCCCTGGGATCATTGGTGACACTAGTCAACATCCAGTTCATATGGGGAGTTATGTTGTGCTGCAGTGTGTGTTCCAAGTTAGAGTGGAAGGTGGCACTTCAGTATAGCCAAATCACTCTTTAGTCCTTTGCACAAATATATAGGAAAGCATGTAGGCCCATATATTTGGCTGTAGAGGACAACAGGACTAAGCTAACACTCAGAGCTTCGGAGGGACCAGGGCTGAGCTAGGGCTTGTGGTCTGTGAGTGAAATGGTGGCAGAGTTGCCCATGCGGTTTACATCTCCCTCTTCCTTATTGTCTATATGTCGGTTGTAGCTAGCTAGATTTCTGCAAGGGAAATACTGGTGTGCTATGACTACATTGCAAACTCATGCTGTTATCCCAAGTTGCACATATGGGAAACCTCTGGATTGTAATTTAGCACAGAAAATTGGAGCATGACGGCTTCAGGGCTTTCTGGCCGCCTTGTATCTGTAATCTGTTAGACTGTCCCAACAACACTTGCCCCTCCCTCTGTAGTTCAGTCTGGTTGCTTTGGAGGGTAACACTTTGAGGCGGCCCCCAAAGGGAACATTGTGTATACTGTGCAGTCTATATGGTAACCCAAATAATTTACGTGACTATATAGGTTGAGCTATGGTAACAGAGACTTGATAGTAATGAATTAAACAAGATAGACTTTTTTTTTTTCCTCTTGGAATAGCTGGTGCAAGCAGGTTGGGCCCACCCTCTTGTGTTTCTCTGGCTTTGCCATCCTGCTCACAGGGTTGTGCTTGCCCATGTGATTGCAGATGGTTCCCTCTGCATCCCTCCTGCTCTTACCCATATTTGGGTCAGTAGGGAAGGGAAAGAAATGTGCATATGAACCAGCTTTCCATTATAGCAACAGATGCCCAAGTATAGTCAGCTTCAAAGGAGGAAAGGTTTATTTATCTCATCTTTGACACTTTTCACTAGATGAACCATTGACCCCACTGTTTTGGGCCTGCAGTAGCACAGTGTTGCCATGGTGGTTTCTCTGGTAGGATAGAGGAAGTCCATGCTGTTTATTACCTAGTGCAAAGGAAGAGGCTAGATCTCATCGTCCCACTCAAGGGCACCAACAATAAATACCAAGAGGCCCACCTCTTTTTTTTTATTTTTTATTTTTTTATTTCCTTAAGTGTCTGGTATGGGTAAAGTCACATGTAAACACAATTACTGATAGTACTTTAAATCAATATTTAAAGCATAATTTTCTCATTTTTACATAAATGAGAAGGCAAAGTTCATTTTTTTAAAGTGCATCAATTTCACCCATCCTGTCTTTTTTTTTTTCAAGATTTATTTATTTATTATGTATACAGCATTCTGCCTGCACACCAGAAGAGAGCACCAGATCTCATTATATATGGTTGTGAGCCACCATGTGGTTGCTGGGAATTGAACTTATGACCTTTGGAAGAGCAGTCAGGGCTCTTAACCTCTGAGCCATCTCTCCAGCCCCCCAGGAAGCTCACCTCTTAAAACCCCAATGGCATCCTGGGCCCAGAACTAAGTCTAACACATGAACCTTTGGAGGACACTTAGCCAGTATATTAGGAGGCATGTGGTTTGCTAACGCCACTCTTTTACTTAAGAGACGGAAGAGAAACCTCAGATCCCTGCCTCTGTCCATCGCTCTGTTGTCCATGTAGACCACCTTACCCACTGTTCACACTACTGCCCTCAGGGCAAGCAGTCCAGATGCTTTAAGCAATGCCATCAGTTCAGCGTCCACGATCACTAGGAAACCTGGTGTTCTCTCCATCAGGCCATGGATGGCTCCTCGTAGCACAGCATTCAGTAGCTAGTAGGTGTAACTGTATAACCACATATGTGTGTATAGGTGGATACGTAGGTGGATAGAAGAGTGTTGGTGGGTTGGGAGAGAAGGAGAAAGAATTCATTTTGTGCAGGTATATGTGCTGAGCAGCTGTCAGCCATAGAGGTGTTTGCTGTGCTTGCCAGGAGCACAGATTCTTTGCCCTGGCCATGGGTGGGCTCACGAGGAGCCCTGCTTCTGCCCTTGGTGAGGAACTTTTTTTTCCCTGTCCCCTTTGCATCTTGGGTAGTAGATAGTGTTGAGCATACTCTGCACCCTTAGGAAGTCGGGTTGCCTTTGCAGGCTGTGGTCGCATGCTCCCTTATAGACATGGCAGATGCTGCCCAGCTCTGCTCACTTCCTTGGCTCAGAACCACAGGGAACATTCTTAGATGCATAGAGTTTTTAAAACCCAAAACTTTGATTTATAGTTATTGCTTGTGTGGTCTCCCTCCGCCCTGATTTATCCATTACTGATAGCCACTTTGCATGAGAGAAAGAAACAGGCGTAAGAAGGCAGACCATTCACCTGGCCAGGGCTGGATTCCTGTTGTCTCACAGAGAATCCTCGCATAGCCTTGAGGAACAGTTTTGCTTGCCATGCACTGCTTTGTAGACAAACAGCCATCACAACAATGCCACCAGTGACTGGCCTTGAGTGGCCTCATTTTGAGGACAGAGGTAAAGAAAACTTCCCTGTGGCAGCCGTAACCTCCTCGGTTTCCACATAGCAGCCCTTGCTTAGCTTCCACTCCTTAGTGTGGGACAAAGCCAGCACCCATGACTTGAGTTGTTCTACCCACGTGCCTGTAGTGGCAGTCTTCACAGGCCAGTGGTCTCTTCCACGTGGGCAGAAGTATCGGTTTTGCCATGACCTAAAAAATATGCTGGTGCCACATATCTTAGCTTCTGCTTGGGCCAGAGGTCAAGCGCTTCATACCAGGCAGAGTATAGGTTTGAGTTCCAAACCTATGGTAATGGAACGCTTTTGTCGAGGCTGGAACTGGGCAGTTCAGGGCTATGTGTGGCTCTGTTGCACCAGGGGATTCATGCCTTCTCTAGTTATTTTTCTGTATAGATCTAGATGGCTAGTCCTTGCTTTGCTTTTGTTCCAGCCAACAGGATATGGCAACGGTTACACAGAACAATTTTTCTCATATCCAATGACAGCTGAGCCACCCAAGGGAAGCTGGGAAATTCCAGTTGTATTCTGGGCCTTACGTGTTAGATGAAATATTGGGATTCATTGAACTAAATGAAAGGTAAAATTAATGTTGAAGACCAGCCAGCAGTTCATACCACCTCCATGTATTCTTCCAAATCTGGTGGTGAAAGTCATTTAGTCATTTTCATTGGTTGTCAGTCATTCTACCTGATGCCTTAGGGAGGGGCCAGGGCACAAACCTTTGTGTTGTGAGATGGGTTTAAATACTAATTGCCTTGTTGTAAGATAACTCACACACCATACAGCTTACCCATTTAAAGTATACGATTTAATATTTTGGGGTGAAGGGTGTTTTCAGGCCAGCCTCCCCCCAGTCACATGACTCAGGACTGATTATCCTGCTTCACTCTGTCCAGCTGTAGGACTGCAGGCTTATGGCACTGCGCCTTGTGATAGTTTTTAATTATTCATCCCAATCTAGTCTTTGACCATTTTCATGACACCAAAAGAAATCCTTAACGGCTTCAGGCTTAGGCAGTCATTAACACACTTTAGTCTCTGTATATTTGTATGTGCACCAAAATGTCTAGCTTTGGTTATACATTTGCAAAGTAAAGCTCTAGGAGCTTCAGGGAAGCAGAGGTAAAGGGCTGTGAGGTCGGTGTCTCTATTAGCTTCTCATTGGCTGTAACAAAATGCTTGAGATGGAAACTTAGCGAGCAGAAATGTTTGTTTTGGCTCAGGGTTGTAGAGGCTCCTGTCTGCGGCCAGGCTCATTGCTTTGCAGTCCCGTGGTAAGAAGTCTTATGGCAGGAACGTACGGTACATGTGGAAAAGCAAAACGGCATACATCCCAAGCCAGGAGCAAGAGATGCGGAAAGAGGCTGAAGTCCACAAGCTCCCAGTGAGGGAAAGACTTCTCCTCAGGCTCTTCCTCTTGAAGGTTCTACTTCCTCTCGCAAATACCACGTGGGGAACCAAGCTTTTAACACATGGGCCTTTGGGGATACTCAAGTTCCAGGCAGCAGGAGGAACCACACAGCAGCGTGCATTGTCCTGCTCACTATGGTACAGTGGTGGCGACGTCTTCATTCCCAAGGCCTTCCTTATTCTGTGTGGTGGCGTGATTCAGCAAAGCAATTGCCATGAGAGGGGATGCTGAGGGAAAGTGATGTCTGTGGGAGTGCAGGGCCAGCCTAGGGCACGGCACTGTTCGTGTCTGTTTGTAAAGGGCAGAAGGCTGCTGAAGGCTTGCTGCAGGCGAGTGCGTTGTTCTCAGCCACTTCCTGTCAAGAAGAGGAGGGCTAGGTTCCGTCTCTGGGAGATGTTCCAGTTCTCATGAGCGTAAGCAATCGAATTTCTTTTTAGCAAACGTGTTTGAGCTTCCACATCTCAGTTAGGACTGTTCCCTGGCACGTGGGCACTCTGGGACTGTGCCCTTACTCCAGTCACGCATCCAGCGTTCAGAGCATTTTGAAGCACCTCTGTGGGAATTATTTTTCAGGCCACTGGTTTATGGGCCACGTAGGAAAAGCAGTCACATTATTTTATAGTCAGGCTTCATTTTTCATTTAAAATGATGTAATGAGATTTGAACACCCACTTTATTCATTAGACATGGCTCCAGTCAATTTTTTTGTCTCTTTCCAAAGTTCAAATCTAGTCTCAGAGGATGAAATTTGTTATGACTGAGGGCTTTCAAAGGAAGCACCACAGACAGGAAAGACAGCTCCCCCTGAAAGAGTGAGTGTGATGTCAGCATCATTTGGAGATTTTGCTGCTTGCTGAGGCTGCCCAGGAGCTGGCGCTGAGATGAACATGTAGAGCCTGGACGTGAGCACCCACCACTTTCTTTGTGCCACGGAAGACCCGCATTGTTCACTGACCTCATGTGGTCTGCCACAGGGACCAGGATGAGCACTCTTCCAGCTGTGCACATCTGGAAGGTTTGTTGACACACAACAAACAATAGCTAAGTACCAAGACCTGACCTAGGAACAGAGTCCCATCAGCTCTAAGTCACACACACCAGAAGACGCCCAAGCCTGTGCCAGTGCCTACCTGATCCACGGTAGCAAAGAGTTTGGGATCTGGAGCTGGGATGGCGTTATTGGGTGATGACAGGGAAAGAAGGCCCTTTGCTTTACTAGTTATAAAACTGTTTTATTCCTGGGTCTTCATGGGGCCTTTGAAAAATGTATTCCGTGGCCCAAGATGAAATACAGTCTAAGGTACATATATACAAGGAAGCAAAGGGGAAGTGAGTGTAGAGCATTCAGATGGTACAGGGAGGAAGACCAGCAGCTGTGGTGAAGGCTGTGCTGCTTCCTCTGTAAGTGGGGCTGCCAGCTGTTTGTGGTCACCCTTGCTGGCATCCCCACGGAACATCTGATATACTTGCTGTGTGGCTTGATCGTTAGTGTGAGGATGCACCAGCCTCTGCAAAGCACCGCAGCACCTGCATTATTATTTAGTAAATGGAACATTTTGCTGATTCTAGTGATTTTACATGATTTCAAATACAGAAAGACCATTGAAAGACAAAGAAGGAGGGGACAAGAAGACTGTTTTTTATGTCCGCCGCCAGCCACTGCATGGATATCATCCTATCTCCAGACCTATGATGTGTCTTAGATTTGCCTGGCCAGACAGTAGTCCCTGGTCACCGTGAAAGTTGGGTCCAGTGTGAGTGATACCTCAAGATGGATCTGTAGCATAGTTCCCTGGCTTGGGCCGAAGTCATAGTACCGATAGGAAGCTTCCAGAAATGCATCTGACGTTGTCATCAGCCTCCTGGGACACATGGGTTTGTTCATTTGACAGACATTGACACACCAATGAACATGTGAGATGTCTGGCAGAGCACACATGGGCAAGGCACTATGCTGGTGGGAAAGACAGGTACATCCATAGATAGCTGAAAATACACTGTAGGCTTGTTTCCTGTGATTGCTGAGATGAATGGCCACAAGTGGAGGGCTTTTAAAAAGTACAGTTTATCATCTCCGTTTGTGGGGACCAGAAGTCTAAAATCAAGATGGTGGCAGCAGAAATTGCAGGGGGACCCTTCGGGGATGCTTTCCACTTTGGGTGGCCTAAGTGGTCCTGGAATATGTCTACTCAAGGCCACGTCCATATTCTTGTCTTCCCTTCTACCCCTGATTTCTAGGCAGGGGACTCAACTCTTTGCCTGGTGTGTACACACCCTTTGTCCTCTTCTTTTAGCAGGACATTTGTCCTTGGATTTAGGGCCAAGCTAGGTGATCCAGGATGCTCTCATCTCAAAATCTTTAGCTTGCAAAGTCTCTTATCAAACAAAGGTCACCATTCATCACAGGTTCTGAGTAAAGCCTTTTAATCTACCACAACTAGCATGTGACGGGAACCCAGAGGACAGCTTCCCCCACTGTCCCACATAAATGTATGTGTGTGTGTGTGTGTGTGTGTGTGTGTGTGTGTGTGTGCATGCACACACACACACACACACACACACACTGCTGAAGCTTTGGTGGGACCAGACCAACAGTATCTTTTCACATAGGTGAGCACTGCCCTATTTCAACATGCCACTAGGTTTCAGGGCTTCATCCTGCAGTGTCAGTATGGACTGCCTCTGACATAATGCCAAATAGAAGACAAGCCACTGGGTGGCACTCTGTGTTGCCCAAAGAGGTAGTTCCTAGGGTAGATTGGAATCGACTTTGGTTCATGCTGTGGTTTTCATTTACTGTGAAGTGTTATGAGCTCTGTTCAGCATCTCTGATGCTCAGAGTCTTTGCCTGTGTATGGGGCTTAATTCTGATATCTGACAAAGAGTATTATGGGAGTTGAATGCATTAATAGGCACATGAATGTTTGAGGAACTCTGGGTGCAACCTGAGTGTGAGTTACCACTGTTGTCACTGAAATTGCACTTTTGATTCAGGCAAGTCACTGCTTGGGCTGATTCAGTCCTGCCCAAAACAGCCTACATGATAAAAACCTCAGATGAGCCGTAGACCAACTAAACCAGCACAGACTCAGCCATCTCGAGGACCGTGGTGGGATATTTATCAGTTGCCTTCCTCCAGGCTGAGCAGGAGGCTCACAGGTAAAGGTGCTCACCACCAAGCAAGTGACTTGAATTTTATCCCTGGGATCCACAGGCTGGAAGGAGAGAGCTGATTCCTGCAGTCAGATCATTTCATTCACGTAGGATTTTATAGTAGCATGACTTCAGAGCCAGACAAACATGACTTTGATTCCTAGATACACTGTTTATTACCCAATGTTTTATTCAGGGCAAATTAAAATTTTTCCTTTTGTGAGGAGGGGTAGTGCTGGAGATCACACCCAGAGCTTTTGTGTACTAGGCAAACACACCACAACTGAACTACAGCCCTAGCCCTTTGGCTTTCTTGTTTTTGAAATTAATATGTCATAGCATGAGTTTAGGGCATAAGAATATGTGTAGGCATTGTCTACACAGGTCACACACACAGTCACATGGGCTGCCTCACTGCTGCTAGGTCAGGATTCACTGGGAAATGCCGGCACTGTATACCTGCCAAGAGTCCAGCAGTTCCCTCCTTCGCCTTCCCAGCTTTGCATCTTTTACCAGATTGGCCACTGACCAAGTGCCATGCTGCACACCAGTAACCTTTGTATTTCAGAGCACGGGTGTTTTCTTGTGTGTAATGCTTCACGCACAGGCTCAGAGAGGGAGGAGAACACAGCAGGCAGCGCCAAAGGAAAGCAGAATTGTCCCTGGATGGCAGTGTTTGGCCTTGCATACCAGCTCTGCCCCTTAGCATTCGAGGACAGTTGTTGTAGAAAGTGGCCAGGTGGATCCTCTCTTGCGCAGTGTTGGAGAGGTGCTTTCTGCCTCTTAATTATCCAGCATAGCCCCAGTGCTTGATAACGTGTTACACTTTGGGAACACTCATTTCTATCCGTGTTACCATGAACAACAGAATTTTTTTTCCATGACTGACTAGTGGTCTGTTTTCTATGTATGTGTTTTGTATGTATGTTCATTCACTATGGACTCAGTTGCTACTGTATCTTGGCTGTGGTGAGCAGTGGCAGCAATAAGCATGCGATTGGTCTCTTTTCCTCTGCAGGGGGCAGCACTTTCCCCTTCTCTGCTGCTTCACCAGCATTTCTCAGTCCCTGGCTTATTTCATACACGGGCCGATCTTCAACTTGGTCCAAAAATTACTTCATGACTTCGAGGGGATGGGGGAGTTTTGGACACTTAGGTCAGCAGACAAAAAAAAAAAAAAAAAAAAAAAAAAAATGCTGTTTCTAAGTGGGGCTGGCCACAGTGTTTGTCTAGTGACATTGAAACGCCAGTGGCTTGCTGGACTTGTTTAGCTAACAGGTTACATGACACAGGACAAGTCTTCATGTCACCTGACGTCCTCAGTAGAGCAAGCCTCTGAACCTGGGTTCATGGTTCAAATTGGTATTGTAGACTGAGGTAAACTTGAGTACTTAGTTAAATTACTTAATTTATAGATGCTTACACACTGCAAATAGATATATAGTGCAGCTGTTTTTCTACAGCTCTAAGAGATGTATAAATGCATGTATCTATTAACATATAGATAAATACATATATATGTGCTGTTTTTGAGACAGTCTTACTGTATAGCCTTCGCTGGCCTGGAACTTAATATGGAGTCCTTGAACTCATGACAATCCTCCTGCCTCTGCTTCCCAAGTGCTGGGATTCCAGGCATATGCCACCACACAGACTTTCTCTGGCATTGTTGACAAATCTAGTAGTATACTGTGTCTGCTGTGACCTTTTTTCCCCACTCTGGTTTGCCTTGGTGTCCTCTGTCTAGTTCACTTTTACTACCTTACCAAGAAAAGAACCATGAAAAGGCCCCTTGCCATTTCTGCCTGTGATCCCTGCAGCCCTGCTCAGGAGCAGAGCAAGCTACCTGTCTGAGCCACACAGACCAACCAGCGGTCCTCCCCTTCCCCGCACACTGCAGTTTCTAGTCTGTTTTCAGTTATTACTATGCAAGTCTAGTGTGCTCTAGACACTGCACCCTTGTCAGGTCTCAGGCAGGGTGCCCTCTGCAGGCGCCTGAGCTGTCTGAGATGGCAGAGACACTTCATAGTTGTGGTGGTTCTAAGAAAAGGAGAGACTGTTTGACTCCCCGGGAAGATGCCTGTGTTCATCAGCACCCCAGTCTCAGGGCACTTGATGCTCTTGTGTCAGTGGTTCCGTCGCTCAGGAATTCGACTGCTCTACACAGGCCTGTTCCAGGTACTGAGGTGAGATGCACTTCCTGTCCACTCCACTGAGTAAGAGAGGAAGCTTACTTATATCACAAGCTACCATCCAGGCCGATACTTGGGGATGAGAGGCAAGCAGCTTAGGGCAAAGTAAGAGTATGTGGGCATAGGACATGTCGTCTTAAATTGCTGCTAACTTGTCATGTCAATTTCCCAGGGTTTCCAGAACAAGGGATTATACCCTGTCACTTAAAACAACAGACACTCTTGTAGTTTAAAAGACTTGGAATTCTGAAGTCAAGTAACAGCCCTAAGGGTAAGCTGATGTTTCTTCTTCCCCACGTTTCCTTCCTCTTCTCCTTCTTCTGCACCCAGGTCCTTACATATGCTAGGCAAGCACTCTTCTACTCTAGTGACATCCTCAGCCCTAGAGAAGACTCCGTCCTTGCCTCCTCCTAGTTCCCACCACATGATGCCACAGCATAGCTCTGAGCCTCTCTCTCTGTCCCCACCTGACACTCTTCCTGTGGTGTCTGTCTCTGTCTTCAAATCGTCCTCTCCTTATAAATATGGCAGCTACTGGATGGGTTTAGGGCCTGACCTAATCAATATGACTTCAGCTCCCTTATCTGTAATGCAGGAGTAATGAGAACACCTGCACCATTGGTTGTTATTATGCCTGCAAGAGCTTTTGGGCACTGTACTAAGCACCTCACATGAGTTTAGATGATCGCAATGTCGCTCACTAATCCATTATGTCCAAGAGAAATCATTCAAGTATTATTATTATTACTATTTCTATTGCTGCTGTGGTAAGGCACCATGGCCAAAACAACTTATAGAAGAAAGGGTTTATTGGAGTTTAATAAACTCAGAGGGTGAGTCCATGACCAATCATGGTGGGGAGCATGGCAGCAAGCAGGAAGGCATCTCCCTGGAGCAGTCGCTGAAGCTTACGTATATCCTGACCCACAAGCACTAGGCAGAGGGAGATAACTGGGAAGGGCACGGGCTTTTGAAACCTCAAAGCCCACCCCAGGTGACACACCTCCTTCAGCAAGGCCACACCTCCTAATCCTTCCCAAACAGTTCCACCAACTGGGGTCCATGTAGTCAAACATATCAGCCTATGGGAACTGTTCTCATTCAAACCACCACAGATGCTGCCTCCTCCAGAAATTTGTTTGTTTTCTTTTGAGAGAGCATCTCACTCTGTAGCCCAATGCTGGCCTCAAACTCTGTAGGCAGTCCAGCCTGGTCAAATTAACAGTGACTCCTCAGTCTTAACCTGTTGAGTGCTGGTGTTACAGGCATGCATCATTGTCCCAGTTTAACAAATATGAAGTCAAAGTCAGAGAGACTATACACAGCCAGAAGAGGTCAAAGCCAGGGCTGGACCCAGGCTGGTCTGACCCAGAGCCCTCTGGGAGGAGCAGTGACTGTGCTTGGTTCACTCTTAGACATTCCTTCTTCCTCTGTGTTCCTTTCCTATTTGCATTTTCCTTCCTCCGTGTTTATTCTCCCTACCTTCCTGTTTCCCCGCAATGCCGAGGGCAACAGAGAACTTGAGTCAGTGTTTATCCCGCAAACCATTGCTTCTGTTTTCTGGCTCGCATCAGGAGATGAGTTAGAAGGGCGAAATCAGGCCTTCTCAGTACGTATTGTTTTTTGTTCCTGTGTGGCCAGGCAGCTGTGGTAAGACCTTATGTTTTTCCTTATTTGCTTGGACTTCATGGGGGAACTTTGCTCCCTGACTTCACTTTGATCCCTACTGAAAGGCATTGTCCTTTCTTCATCGCTACCTTTCTATAAAGCTGGCCGTGTATAAGCGTGAGACTGTCCCAGAATAACACTGTTTCTCCCTTCCTGTTAAAATCCCAGGAGTCCTGCCGCATCTTAATGATCTGTGGGCCATCAGAAAACACAAGGGGCCTGGTGAACGGGACCCTCGAGGCAATAGTTCTGGAAAAGAGGACACCACTCCCACCCCCAACCCACAGGCTACAGTAAATTTGCCTGATTTTTCTGTTTCCCACCACAAGAGGGAAACCCATAACCATGAATGATTTGAAAATAAAGCAGTCCTAAACCCAGACTTTGGAGGGGGGCAGTGTGAGGGATTTCATGTTTTAAGTGGATTCATAGGAATCATACATTGTCATGGGTCACGGGTGTTGACTCTGTATACACACACTGCCCCTTACAGTTATTATTTCTCTGTGATGAGAAGTGCTGGGACTTGGTCCTCTTTTCACCAACGGATTTTCACACTGAACTCCAGGTAATATCCAGAATGCAAAAAGTGCTTCTGTTGGCTTCAAATGAATAGTCAAGGTACTGCAGTAAGAAATTCTTTGAGACTCCTCAAAGAAGGAGATAAAAGATCTGTAGGAAAACTATGAACCCTGCTAGTGCTCCATGGCTGGATATGGGTTGTTTCTGACTAAACAGGCATCTCCCTCACACCTACATCACTTAGTAAAGACCCAGTGTGTCTTAAATTGGAGAGTTTGAGTTCAGCCACATGATTAACAGTGGTGCCCTGCAGGTGGGACTCCTGGCCCTGTTCTTCCGTGTGAGCATACAGCTCCAGTGCAAGTCGCTCGCTAGGGAGCAACTTTAACTCCAGCTTTTGACCTGTCTCCTGTCCTCTCCCAAAAAGTTCTCAAAGGAGAAGAGAGTTGCCTCTTTCCCTTTCTGTTTTCTTAGAGGCAATGGAGACAGACTCAGACTAGCCAACAGGCCCAGCATCCTGAGGGGGATGTAGGTACATATAGGTGCCCAGCCCAGTGAGATTCCACTGAGCAGCTATAACGACTACACCATGATGCTGGAGGCTGCTGGGAGCTGGGACCGGTGGGCCTCACAGTAGATGTTGGAGGAGCCCTGGCGGCGGCAGCTCTCTGTTTCTTGTCTCTGCATCTCGGCCCATCTGCCTCATGTTCCTTGCCCTCTGTGGACTCATTTGTCTGTGTGTGTGTGTGTGTGTGTGTGTGTGTGTGTGTGTGTGTGTGTGTGTGTGATTTTATTTACAAACTCATTGATCCTATCCGTGATCTCATAAAGGCAGCAGCAGACATGGTGCCAGCTCACTCACTCGCTGCACGGGTCAGCATCTGACTCCACAGGTTCTGCACTGCCGTGCCATGTTCCAATCCTCTCTGTTAAGCAGCTACTCTGTAACCAAGCATGGTGATAAACAGTTTACATGCTTTCCTTTATTGACTTTTAGAACTCTTTTCTTTTTCTTTCTTTCTTTTTCTTCCTTCCTTCCTTCCTTCCTTGTTTCTTTACTTTCTTTTTGAAACAGGTTCTCACCTAGCCCAGGCTGGTCTACACAGTTAACGATGACATTAGCTTTCTGATTCCCCTTGCCTCTACCTCCAAGTGCAAGACTTATACTGGCATTACAGCCTTTGTGCTGTCACATCCTGCTTACGCAGAACCCAGGGACTGATTGGAAGTAGGACTTTGAGCATGCTAACTGAGCTGGATCCCCAGTCCTAAAGGAGTTTCCCTAACTTCGGTTTGCAGAGACTCTCTAAATAATGCAATATTAACTGTTTATATTGTATTGGGTCCTGTGAGTGTCCTGAAGGTTGCTTATTTACTATGTGAGGATACACGGGCTGTGTGGCAACACTGCATGCGTTCATGGAAGGACATCTGTAGATTCTGGGATTCCTCGCTCAGTGTGTCTGTAAGGGATGTGGGTTCAGACTCTCATCTCTAATTGTGCAGATAAAGACATGGATGCACAGAGAGATTTAGTAAGTGTTGTCCAAGGTCACTCAGCTAGAGACTGGGAAGCTGAGGCTCAGATCCTGTCCGTCTGGCTATAAGGTCTGTGGTGCATGTAATGGGATAAACTTCTAGTGTATTCCAAGTTCTGTGGAGTGATCTGCTAATGTTTATGATTCTGATACATCTTCTCTTTTAAAGTTACAGCTATGATTCTAAATCAGTTACGCTGTTATGAGTTGTATTCATCCACAAGGCTAACACATAGATGATGTAATCACCCATGTTTCTTGTGTTTAAAATGCAAAATGTGTTTAGATTTTCTATAACGGCTTCAAAAATATTAATACTGGTGGAGAATCTCTAATATAAAAACACTAAAGTCTACAATGCTCCAAATTTTTTTGATACTTTTGAGCATTGATAGAAAACCACATTCTCAGAGGAAGAGGATGCACTCAGTCCTGATGTGACTTGATGAGCTGGGATGGGTTGGTGGGGGTTCTCCCCTTTTCTGAGGAGTAGGAGAGGAGCATGGGGGAAAGAGAGGGAATGTGGGACCAAGATGAGAGCATGGATGGGGCTATGATTAGGATGTAAAGTGAATAAACTAAAAAGAAAAGAAAATCACATGTGAGAAATTCCACATGTACTTCATATGGCAAATCACAGTGAAATCAGAAGCGCACTAAAGTTTTTGTATAAAGTCAGGCTGTGTGCAAAAGATGCATATGAACAAAATGAATTTATCTAGACCTAGATTCCATGCCTAAGACATATCATTTTATGTTAATGCAAACATCCCAGAATTCAGAAAAATCCAAAGCACTTCTGGCCTAGAGAATTTTGGGTAAGAGATACTCACTATGTACTGTAAATTTGATTTATTATCTCTGTTCAAGGCATACTTTGCCATTCTATACATAATCATCATCATCATCATCATCATCTAAATATATAATATAATATTCTAGATATGTTTTACAATGCCTGCATAGGGGCTGACAGTGTTGCTCAGTGTGTAGTACTTGCCTAACATGCTCAAGTTCATTTCCCACCACACATTCAAAGTCCACTTAATCACCCATCCACTCACTCTGAGCAATTAGGAGCTACTTTTCTAGTTGAATGAGGGTGATGCTGTGAGCTAGATATAGTGGATGCTGGCCAGGGACCCTGACGTGGGGCCTTCTGAGTCCAGAACACCAACACCACGCAGAGTCTCTATGATTTCTGCCCATGGCACCCATTTCCTAATGGTAGTGTCTGTTACCCTGAACTCCTAATCCTACACAGTTCAGAAGATGCATCTAGTCCATTTTCTGCTTGATTCTGTTTTAGATTATTTTCTGATTTCCTCCCCCACCTAGCAAGGTATGTAACTGACACCACGTTAGTAGTTCCTGAGTATCCTTGTGGACCCCCTGGCTGTCAGAAGCAGTTTTACTGATATGCTCATGACACAATGGGTCTTGCCCCTCTGGTCCTTTAATCGGCCTGTCCCTGAGGGCTAACTGGCTCTGGTTTGAAGTCCCAGTTTTAGAGTTCAAGACCCGAAGACACAAGTGGTTCAGCTTTGTAACCCTGCTCATCAAGGATTGGAGTCAGAGTCCTCTGGGGCAGGACAGGGACTAGTTCTCAGAGAAGAGAGGAGCAGAAGATGAGGCATGGAGAAGGAAAGTTGATTAGGAGATCTCTTCCTTTTGGAGGACAGAAACCTCTAGACTGTGGCTGGCTCAGGGACTCAGAAGGTGTGTTCAGAAGGCCGGCAGAGGCTCAGTGCTAGGTGGACTAGATCCACACAGATCTTCAGAGCCACCCCAGCTAAGGAAGGGGTGCTTTTGCCAGGCTTGCTTGGCCTGCTGGCCTTGGTCTACTAGCTTTAATTTGCCAGTCTTGGATAATCTGTCTGGTATCTCTTTCTGCAAGCTCTTTCATGCACTACTACTAGCCAGTCACATTTCCCAAAACGTGGTGGCTTGTGTCCTTCCTACCTAAATTCCTCACAGCCCTCCATATCTACAAAAATAGGTTCCTCTGACTCCATGTCTTGCCCCAGGTGTTTTTCCAGGCTTGTCCTTGGCATTGCTACTGCTCATAGCCTGGGCTCTAAATGTTTCCCAGGGACAGACAATATGTTGGCCACCGTACCATGATGTCTTCCTCCTGATGTGACTTCTTTTTAACAAAGACCCATTCACCCATGTTTCTGTCCCTGCCCCTACCCAGAACATGAAAAATGGTAATTAGTATCACTCCATCATTTCCTGGTTGACTGAGGCATGCCTCAACAGTCAGGAGGAGGGGGATCTTTACCCTGGCCTTGTGAATGAAGTAGCTGCCCCTTAGGATCTCACTTTAGAGATAAACTGAGGTTTGGAACAGGGAGAGCCTCGCCTTTACTCACAGCTTCTTTGGATGCCAGGTACAACACTGGGTGTTTTCATGATTTATAAACCATTTCAATTGAGAGCTAGCTGCAGGATCTGGGGCCTAGTTGTGCCTGTCTTCTAATCCTGTACATGTTATATAGTGCAGTGCTGAGCCTGGGCTGCCTGGAGAAATGCCTGGGCTTTCCCTCCCTCTGTGGACACTCTAGGCTCTTAGTGGTAAGCATTTGGGGCCATGGTGAGATTAGAGAGTTATGGTCAGTAGTTGGGCATGCCCTTCTGCTCTTAGCTGAATGAGTAGCTGGCTTCCTAGGCTTTGCACTGGAATCGGGATGAGCACTTCTGTCCTTTAGGCCCACTTCTGTGATATTTTCTAAAACTGAACCGTATATATGAAAACATGAATCCACTTGAGCCCTAAGGTCTAGTGCTTTTGGGGCCTGGATGTGGTAGTTAGCTGTCCAATAAATATGTATTAATGGAAAGAAAGAGCAAAGGAAGGAGATGGAGAAAGGCAAGAAGGAAGGGAAGGAGGGAGCAGAGGGGTTCCCAGCTTGCCATTGAGAAAGGGCTCTGAGTCTTTGGGAGCCCAGGAGTGAAGGCGTTCATAACTCTGCCATTGTTGAAATTGATTGGGCCCAAGACCAGTATGAAAGTTTCTTATCTGAAGGGAGCAATCCTTAAATCCCCGGATGGTTTAAATGTAATCTGTGTCATTGTGAAGGAGTACTGGCAGTGCAGGCGAATTCATTAGGCCAAATTGGGTTCGCTTTGCTCGACAGTAGCGTTTCTGAAGATGAAAGTTCAACCTTTGCTGGAGAGCTAAAACGGATGAGTTTCCTAATGGCTGCCCCACTTAGGCCGAGCGGCTCAGGAAGCTTAATGTTTTTAATGCCTCTTTCTTTTTACCCCACTTCACAGTCCATCTAACATTGCTGCTTCTGGTAATATTTTTATATGAGGTTGAGTTCTATGGTGTCAGTAAAATTACGACTTTTTTTTTTTTAAAGAAAGGAAGCTTTCTCCAGTAAGCGTCCACCATGTGCCCTTTAGGCTTTCTTTTGCATATTGATAAATAACCAGACTGGGCATGGGCAGTCATTGAAATGGATACTTTTGTAATTTCTGCTTCAGAGAGTACTTCACCAGCCTGTGGCCCAATTGGTGGGCAGAAAAGCTGGGTGGCTATGCCCAAGCACCCTCAAGCCCATGTGCCCCTGAATGTGCCCTGGGACATCGAGATATCATTAGGAAGGTCGCAGCGCCTTGGGTGGCTGCTTTGTTAGTCCAATGAAGAGATCACTGGAATAATATTTCATAAATCTAACTCTGTGGTTGCATATGCCAAGACACATATGTTGGTCTAATTGGCAAGGCCATAAGAAATGAGGGGGAACTTGGCACAGAACTTAAAATAGATGAATTTTAAAATTCACTTGTAATAAGTCAAAAGAGTCATGATATATAGCCATTAATAAAATAAGCTTTTAAAATCAATTTCAAAGAATTTCAGTTTTAAAAACAAGATCCAAATCCTAAATAAGCTATTAAAAAGGTGGTTGTTTTTGGCTGTCTGGTTGTCAGTCTGTCTGCCTCATGAGCTGTTTCCACATCTGCAGATTTTCTTTCTCTTTGCTTTTAGTTGGCAAGGCCAGCGTATACATTTACAGTTTGGCCTCAAGTATATTTTAGCTCTCCAGCCCTGTGTCTTAACTGAGTTTAAAGAGGGCTTGATCATCTGTCTCTTCCACACTATATTGACAGTATTGTGCTGATTGGACCAAGTGAGCAGGAGGTAGCAACTACTTTGGACCTGTTGGTAACACATATGCATATCAGAGGATGGGAAATAAACCAAATTCAAGGGCCTCAGTGAAATTCCCAAGCATCCAGTGGTATGGGGCATGCAGAGTTAGTCCTTTTAAAGTGAAGGTTAGTTACTGCCCCTGCCCCTCCCACCACCAAGGAAGAAGCCTGTTTGGATTCTGGAGACAGCACATTCCCCACTTGGGTGTGTTAACTCTGACCCATACACCAAGTGGCTCTGTAAGTGGCTCTGTAAGTGTTTTCTTGAGAGTCAAGTCTGTTTCAACCAGGCGTGGGGTCACATGCCTTGTATGTCAGCACATGAGAAGCAGGGGCCAGGAGGATTTCAAGTTCCAGTAAAGTGTGAGCTACAGGACCAAGACCAGTCAGGGTTACATAGTGAGACCAGTGTAAAATAGTTAATCTTATTGTCCTATTATTCATCTAATTATTAGCCAGCCTCATACACATAGGAAAATACATACATCAGCTCCTCATTGTTCTGGGTTTCTCAAAACTTTGGTGGATCCTTGGAGTCATTTTTCTATAAATTTAAGGCAACGGCCTAGCTGTTGGTTGGTGGATACTCTTATTAAATCGTCTTCAGCCCAGGTGCTGGAGATGACCCCTCGGCCATGGCCAGGCTGACAAACACATTCCCACTAAACTGTACTCTAGCCGCATTTGGTTAAATTATTGGTGGCCAGTGAGCAAGTCTGTTCTGGTAGATGTTACATCCCTTTTCCACCTGAGCTTGTTTGTGGGAGGAATCTAACCCTGTGGGTATCAGAATGGCAGTGGAATGCAGAGAGCAGAGCTAGCTGAGCTCCCTCCCTTCCATTTTAAGCTTGACCTTTTATTTGCTCCTTGGCTCCAAGCAACTTTAGCTGCTGATGGCCCAAGGCTCCAGTTCAAGGGGCAGCAGAAATAGTGAGCACCATACCAGGTCTCTTGTCCTAACCTGCTTTAGGGGACTGCAGTTGTTCCATCTTAGCCTTGGCTTCAGGAGTGGAGGCTGGCAGCGATCTGGTGTCTGAAACCAAAGTCTGTTGCAGGCAGCACTCGGGAGTGCTCTGCCTTAACAGGAAACGAGGCAAAAATAATCGAAGGGTGTTCAGCTTTATTGTGTGGGCAGAAGTATCCTCATCTGAACGGCTTTGAAGATTGCTATGTGTGGGGGTATGAGTGGGCGTATGGCTTATAACTTTTTCTCAAGAGTCAACCACGTCAGGAAACTAACCAGGCTTTCTCACCGAGGGTGATGGTCCAGGAAGAATTCTGTCTTATTTACTCAAAGGATACTGTGGCAGCTTCAGGTCCGATAGACAGTTTGGGGGACCCTTGCCTACTTTCTGGACACCCTCACAGAGCCAAGTGTTGGATATGAAAGATGAGTGACTTTGAAGAATGGATTTCTGGGACACACAGGAAAACAGAAGAGGGTCCACTCCCGTTGCTGACTTTTGCCACAGCCCCCTACCATGACCAGAAGCCAGGAACAAGTGGATTACGGAAGAACACCTATTATTTTGAGGCAAAGCCTTGCTATCTGGAGAATTTCATCCAGAGCATATTCTTTTCCATTGACCTAAAAGATCGGCAGGGATCATCACTGGTGGTTGGTGGAGATGGGCGGTATTTTAATAAATCAGCAATAGAAACAATAGTGCAGATGGCAGCTGCCAACGGGGTTGGTATATAATAAGTATTATTGCATCCCTGGCCTTCCAAGTAACTTTTTGATTCTGCAGAAATACTCAAATACGTAGAGGTGTGTATATGATCTACACCTCGGTTTTAACACCCACCTAATTGTATTGTGACCTCAGAGACTGAATGCTGTGAAAATATTCCAGGATGACAGCAGTGTCACAGGGATCCAGGAATTGCGTTCAGCTTTGTGTGTGCTGTGCTCAGTTGCTGTAGTTTAGAAAGTACCTGTTGCTTTGTAGACTTTGTGAGTACTTGCTAGCTAGCTTTTAGAATTGCCCGTGTCCAAGGAGAGTTGTCATAAGTGGTGGGTTTGCTGGGTATTCAGTGGCTTCCTTGTTGAAGTTTAGTCATTTGTCAAACAGGAAAACAAAGGCAGAGCATGCTGTTGTTTGTGGGTCTTGGTAGTCATGTAGAAAAGCACTGGGTCGGGGGATGGGAGTTGCATGTGAGGTGTGAGCCTTTGGGAGGGTCGTTACAGAGGGGTCTGCTTATGATGACCTGAGACACAAAGAAGCCCTGTGTGTGGGTGACTTTGTGCAGCAGGGTAGAAACCACAGCTATTGTATGGCAATGATGTAAGAAGGCTCTGCCCAGGGGCTGCATCACGGACACACGCTGGCTAGATTAGGCAAATTAGAAGGAAAATGGTGAAAGCTCTGGTCTTGATAGTAGAACGACTGTACAGCCCACCTTTATAGGAAGGTGTCTGCCAGGACATTGCTGGCTTCGGTGTGCAGATTTCTCTGGAGACCCAAAATTCCATGTCTCTCTCTCTCTCTCGCTCTCTCTCGCTCTCTCTCGCTCTCGCTCTAAAGTAATAATTAGCTAAAATTTGGCGCACACATTTCTTTTTGTCATCTACAAAGTTTTAAAGTTCGTTGTACTTTTTGGGGGAAGAAATCCTGGGCGAGAGATCATAATATTTAGCCCTGCACGCAAATGTGTTGGGCATTTATTTTCATTGTGTTTGAATAATGTGCCAAGCAGGTGTTTGCAAAAACAAACAACAACAAAAAGCAGGCGACCAGGGTAAAATAGAAGTGTTACAGGCCATTGTCTTCAGCATGGGGTTTCCTTTGAACTCTGGGTTCAGAATCTGAATGCCTGTCATGTAAAACTTGCTGATAAAGAACTCAAATATGAAATTATTATGAAACATACACATTTTTAAGATAAAATGTGACATGCCGTAAATTTCATCTTTGAGGAACGCTGTTCAGGGAATGATATTAAAGATGCTTTAATCTTTTGAGAGGGGCAGATGGAACATTATTTCACCATTTATCTAGGCTGCTGAGTGGATCTGGTACACTGTGCCCTTTGCTCTGATAGATTCGGCTTCATTAAAGTTTGTGTGTGTGTGTGTGTGTGTGTGTGTGTGTGTGTGTGTGTGTGTGTGT
>OU015743.1:159312158-159367289 GCA_907169655.1 Acomys percivali
TGTGTGTGTGTGTGTGTGTGTGTGTGTGTGTGTGTGTGTGTGTGTGTAGCTGAAGGATGTGGAAGAGGTGGTGGGAATGTGTAATTCAGGCAGACCCTTCAGACTTTCTCTGATTGACTATCTGAAGGTTTGCTAAATAATGCATCTCAGAGATAATAATTGATTAAATATGGTGAGTGCCTATTTGTTAAGGCTATGGCAGCTTGGGCAGTATTTTCAAGGACATTTCTTATTAAAAAATAGCATTGCATTGAAAGTAGTCATGCTGGCTGAATCACTTTAAAGACATTTAGTAGACTGATAAAGTGCTTTAATCTGATAAAAACCATGAAATTCTAAAGACTTTGCTTAGTTTCCTCTTTTTCTAACATAGCCCACATTCTGGTGGCTTTAACATCTCTGGCTGTGGTGGGATGCAGGAAATCTAAAGGCAGGATAGTCACTACTGTGGATGCCCATCATTGTCAGTAGCCACTCCCCCCACAACTGGCTTGTGGAGGACTTTTTAGCATAGTAAACTAAATGGAGCCGGTCAGTTTTCCTTTTCTGAGTGCTGGCGCATCTGTGTATTCCTTTCCTATATCTGGTGCATCTGTGACGTGTAGAAGTCTGTTAGAAGTCATTAGAAGTCTGTTCTCATTTGCATGGCGCTGTCTACTTTTACTGAACATTTTAAATGGACAAAATGAGTTTTTGCTGGGCCCCATGTAGACTGTTGGTGTCTCATTTTGTCCTCAGAGCTCTGAACTTGGAGAAAGTTCAGGATAAATAAAAGGAGTGTGCTTATGGCTAGCAAGACAAAGACAATAAAGGAGCATCTTCCTCCTCCTCCTTTTTAATGAAACATGAGACCCACCAAGGGAAGGTAGCATAGGATATCAGTTGTCATCTTGAGCATGCGCAGTGGCATTTGTAATGCTGCACAGCCATCCTCACTGTCCATCACCAGGACATTTTCATCATCCCAAACAGAAACTCCATCGCATTCCACAGTCACCTCTGGTATCCCTAACTCTACCCTCTGCCCTGTACCTTTGCCCGTCCTGGATCCCTCATGTAAGTAGCGTTGTCCAGGGCTGTGTCTGGCCTGTTTCAGTTAGCATACCGTTTTCATGACTAATCATGCGGAAGCATGGGTCAGAATTTCATTCTTTCTCTTGGAGTTTTAAAGAAGTTTTAAGCCAGGCATGGTGGTCAGATCTTGTCATCTCAGCACTTATGAGGCCAGGCCAGAATGGTTGTGAGTTTGAGGCTAGTCTGGAATATATAGGAAGACACTATCTCAAAATAGAAATATTTTAAAAAATATTTATTTTTTTATTTTATATATATGAGTGTTCTGTCTTCACACACACCAGAAGAGAAAGTCACCCCATTACAGATAGTTGTGAGCCACCATATGGTTGCTGAGAATTGAACTCAGGACCTCTGGAAGAGCAGTCAGTGCTCTTAACCTCTGAGCCATCTCTCCAGCCCTTCAAAATAGAAAATTTAAAAATTAATATTTATCCTCCAGATGTCTTTCCAGTCACTTCCCTATGCATAGATAGCAATGCCATCTTTGAATATATAACCAATTCAATTGTTTTTTTTTTAAACATAACATTATTCACTGGCATAACCATCTCAGTCGTGTGGTTGGATAGTGTTAGCTGTATTCACGTTGCTGCGGTACATCTTTAGAATATTTTCATCTTTGACTCTATACTCGCTGAATAGATTCTCGTTTCTTCACCTACTGCCCCCTCAACCCCTGGCAGCCACCATTCTTCTTTCTGTTCTATGGTTTTGATGATTGTAAGATACCTCATGTAAGTAGAATCACACATTTATCTCTTTGAGATGTCCTCAGGGCTCATCCATATTGTAACGTGTGGCAGAAATTCCTGCTCTGCAATCTGTTTCATGTCTACCTCTTTACTCCTCCACCCACTCATTCACTGTATCAACACCCTCCGTTCTGATTTCTTTCTATTTCAAGGCTGAGTAATACTCCTTTTTGTGTGCGTCTAATGCACTGTATACCCACTCTTTCGTCTCTAGTAGGATACCTGCAGTCTTTCCTCTTTGGCTGTTGTGAGTGATGCTGCTACGAACACTGCTGTGTGAGCATCTGAGTTCTGCCGGGTCTTCAGGGATATTCGAGGTGGGAGGGATTGAGACTGTGTGCAACAGGGACTGGCTTTTAGCAGGATGGTGTTGTGTTTAAAGATCAGCTGGGTGAGCTTTGAAGTGGGCCAGGAGGGGTTGGTGGGAGGTGGGATGAGGAGAGGTTGCAGTGATTCAGGCATCTTTAAGGATGAGAGTAACAGCGCTAACTTCCCTAGGCAGGTGGAAGTGGTCCATGGGGGCCTGTGTTAGAGCCTTTAGCCCTTCAAAAGAGAAGCAGCCCTGAGTGTTCTTGCTTCTGTTTCAGCTGTCATTCTAAACCTTTTGCACAATCCCTGCAGCCTGCAATCGTGGCTGACCACGGATCTCACCATAAGGAATGGAAGAATGAAGGGTGATTTGAATGGCATAGTTTATTGCTTATCAGACCCTCCTTCCATACCAAATACATATAAAAACAAGTAAAAGTTGGTGTGTTAAGCATGAAAAGACATTTTCAGATGACTCAAACAATGACTCATAAGCCACCGCTCCTAAGCTCCTCTCAGAGAAATATAAAATTACCTGATTCCTGTCTTTATTTTTTAAAGTGGTCACATAGAGAATCCCCTGGAGGGGTGAGATGTCCCCATCCCCCCTTCCCTCCCCAGATACAACTAAGCTGCTGTGTGGTGTGTTCCTGCCACCAGTCCACTGTGCTATAGTTCTTGTCCATGAGTACTTACCAGAAGGAATCTCTTTGGGACAGCGTTGGCAATGCCACCTGGGAGGAACAATTCACTTTCAGGGATCAAAAGTACCATAGACTGCAGTGTTGATTCATACCTTCTGCAGGCTCTTCTCAGAGCTAGACATGACAGTTAGGAGGGGAGGGAAGGAGTTTGGTAACGGGGAAGGGGTGCATCGCACAGTCAAGCCTTGAGTAAGTGCAGATGGGAGTCACAAAATTAACACCTCCCAAAACATATTCTCCAGGGAATCCAGGTATCTCATGGAATTTTTGACATTAGGAATACATCCTCTGGTATGGAAAGGTGGCTCAGTGATTAAGAGTGTGTACAGCTCTTGCAGAGAACCCAAGTTAGGCTCCTAGCACTCATATTGGGCAGTTCATAGCCTTCTGTAACAGTAGCTCCAGGGAATCTGATACCTTTGGGATCTGTGTGCAACTGCATTCATGTATACATACTCATACACAGACACAGACACAGACACACACACACACAGAGGGGGGCATCCATACACATAATTAAAAATAAAAATATAAAAAGGAAATACATCTTCCACCACCAAGTCATCTCCACTGTAAACGAAACAAAATAAAACAAAAACAAGCAAGCAAACAACAATAACAACAAACCTTCTGGAAAATTAAAAGCAAAAGGCAAAAGACATTTTTGATTTTTTCTTCTTTTAGGACAGTCAATGGAGACAGCCCAAACTCCGCATGGCCTAAGTATTTTTAATATGGCAGTCTCACTTCCTCTAAGGAGCTGACCAAATGTCTTTCGAGCTTGGGTCATATTGAGATGGCTTTCACTTTAGCAAGGAAGATTTTAAGATCTGGGCTGATACCATTTATGAGAGATGCAAGAAAGTGAGTTAGGAACGCTATAAAAGTCCCAGGGTTTGGTTTCCTTGGCAACCACTCCTCACACTCTTGTCTTAGGCTCAGGAAGTAATTGAACTATACCCCAACATGATGCATCCTGAGGAATCCCACTGTATGTAAAAGCCAAGCATGCCTGGAAAGACAAACTGTAAGAAGCATTTGTATTATTCTTGACATCATGTACAATCCTTTTGCTTGTTAAGAGTGTTAATTGCAAAAGTGGTTTTTTTGTTTGTTTGTTTGTTTTGTTTTGTTTTTTTGCTAGAATTCCTTTAACAAGTTCAGCCTATGTTTTTTTTCTTCCACCGTGGATTGAAAATACAGTGGAGCTGAATAAAAATGCAGGTTTTCCATGCCTTTAAACCCAGCTCTGGGGAGGCAGAGGCAGGTGGATCTCTATGAGTTCAAGGTCAGCCTAGTCTACAAAGCAAGTAAAACCCTGTCTCAAAAAACAAAAACAAAAGCAAAAAACAAAAAACAAAAAAAGAAGAAGCAGTTCTTCTCACAGTCCTTCAGTACATCTGCGTGAACCTGACATAGATGGAGATGGACTATTATGCATGCACTGTGTTTTCTTGCCTTATACCACCACAGTGCAGTATTCCATAGGAAAAAAGGAAGAAAGAAATGGCTTTGCTCAACAGCCCCGATTCTATCCCAGGAATGTGGTGGAGACATCCAAGATGCTGCTATTTTCTTAAGAAAACTTCTTTGCTGGTCCAACAGTGTCTTTATTGTCCATTTTCCTCTTGCCCTGGCATTTCTTTGTGCTAGCTTTGGATGTATTTGTTCTGGATTTCTTCTCCTAGATTGGTCGCCTGGTTATCGGACAGAATGGCATCCTCTCCACTCCTGCCGTATCCTGCATCATCCGGAAAATCAAAGCCATTGGTGGGATCATTCTGACGGCCAGCCACAATCCAGGAGGGCCCAATGGAGACTTCGGAATTAAATTCAATATTTCAAATGGGGGTAAGTATTTTGTCAATCTCAAGGACAGGCAGGTGAGGTTGGATAAGCTAGTACTGGAATCCCTGGGCTCTGATTCTCACCTCAAGAAGGGGCTTTGCTTCCCTTCAGAGATGGTGAAGTACTTCTTAGTTTTTGTAATGAATTGCAGCTAACATGGTGTTTTGTTTTAGAAAATTCTCATTGTTATAAGCTGACACACGCCTGTAATCCTAGCACTTAGAAGGCTGAAACAAGAGAATTTTGAGTTCAAGGCCAATCTAAACTCTATAGTGATACCGTATCTCAAAAACATCTGGAAAAAAGAGAGTCCTGATGCTTTGTGGTCCGGTGGAAGTGTGCCCGGGTAGAGGAAAGCTGTGCGGTGGGTTGTGTTCTCACATGAGCTGCATGTGATGACCCTTGCTTTCTCTGTGACTTGCAGGTCCTGCTCCGGAAGCAATCACTGATAAAATTTTCCAAATCAGCAAGACAATCGAAGAATATGCCATTTGCCCTGACTTGAAGGTAGACCTCAGTGTCCTGGGAAAGCAGCAGTTTGACCTGGAAAACAAGTTCAAGCCCTTCACAGGCACGTTTGCTTTCCTTGTCTCCTGCCCTTTGCAGGCTGCCACTCTCCTCCTCTCCCTGCACGCTCTGATTTCCAATTTGAGCAGTTTTCCTTCTGAGGTTTTATTAAAGTGGGTCTTCAGCTTTGGGAAATGGGGGTCTGTGAGCTTTGCCTGGATTACTTACTTAGCAGATCTGGAGTTTGTTTGGGGAGTGTAGGGAGCTGAGCTGTTGGCCTTGTGAATGGTATGATAAAATAGGACTTTGGGTGGTTAGCTTCTAACTCTCTAGGCCTTCGTTTCTACCATAGCCCTGACTAGAAGACCTGTCTGATTAATCTCATTGAGTTTCTCCTATATATGTTTATGCATATTGCTCCATTTTATTATAGCCAGCCTGTGGGGACAGTACCGTCCCTGCAGACTGTCAGCTGAGGAAGAAGCAAAAACACAGAGAGGTCAAGAAACAGGCTAATACCAATCAGTGAGCAGTGAGGCCAACATTCAGACTCATTGTGAATGCTTCTCGAGCCTGACTCTTCCATTTACTCCATCCCCCTGACAGTCAGTCAAGTTGATCTGACGATTTGTTTGGGTTGCATAAAACTCCCTGAAAAGGCAGCAGTGAGTTGCACTTTGTTGTTGAATGTCAACATATTGCAGGATATGTGGAATAAACATTTATAAATTTGTATTAAGAAGAAGATGAGCGGGCTACATTGGTGACCTGCATTTGGCTTGGCTTGCCTTGTATTTTTTTCCCACTGGACATAGGGAGCGCATTGCGGGCTGACAGTAGCACTGAAATAAACAAAGTGCTTAGGGTTTGGAAGCCATCACTAGAGAGCTCTGTAGACTCCCCGTACATTGAAAATGTCCAAAACTCCTGAGCAAAGATAATACTAGTGTTAGCCACTAACAGTACATATAGAAAGTCATTCATTGAGGAAACCTTTCCCCTGTTTCCTGGACCTCAAAAAAAGAAAGTGAAAGAAAAGTGGGTATTATCTTTTTTGTCTTCCATTATGCCAAAATAGAAGTGATTTGGGGGATATGTAGAGATAGTGGTGGCAACATAGGGCTTGGCTAGCCTCTGTAGGGTGTTTGGGTGGCCCACCCTACCCATGCAAGGAACTGACTTCCAAGCCTTGAGTTTCCTTGTCTGTAAAATTATATGAGTGGCATTTCTGTCCAAAAAAAATTGTATGTATAACATGACATTTAACAGCTGTCATAGTTGCCCTTTTGAAATAGTTATTGCAGGTTTATAGAAATATAATTAGTTTGGAGTAGAATAAGTCTGGATATGTTTTGTTTTTCCTTTGAATGTCACTTGTTCTCACAGTGGAGATTGTGGACTCAGTGGAGGCCTATGCCACGATGCTCAGAAGCATCTTTGATTTCAATGCACTGAAGGAGCTACTCTCCGGCCCAAACCGACTGAAGATCCGCATAGACGCCATGCATGGAGGTACGGACTTGGGGATCTGCAGAGAGAGGGAACTACTCTCTGCTGCTGTGTGTGCCATGATGCCTTCACAGCCCTCTTCGTAAGCCTCTGGTGGCTTAAACAGAGTTATTTCACCACCAGCTCAGTCTCATTGTAGGCATACAGAGCAGTGGAGATATTCCTCATGGTAAGCTGCTGTGAAGGTCAGCATTTCACACTAAGCCCGGGGCTCTGAGTCCCTTGCAGCTGTTGTGACTCCTCTTCCGACCTTCAGCGGGTCACTCACATTCTTCTTCTGCACCCACGGATACTCTGAAGGGTGACATTGGCTTGCTTGCCAGCTAGTTGTGGTGGGCGTATTCTCAAGCCCCACCCCCTACTGCTTCCCCACACTCCTTTTCTTAGCTGAGGGTCAGGGCAAGTTGAGGATTAAACTTGGCAACAACAGGATGTGTATCTCCCACCCCTCTTCCTCTGTGGGCTGCTTGACCAGGCCAGCAGGGATGGCTATGCCTACAAACTGAAGCCATGAGACTTCCCCAGATAGAGATCAGGAAAATTAATGACTATTTAGGTTTTCTGCCTATTCTGCAGCAATTCAAAACTGTAGAGTATTTGAGTGGCAGGAGTGTGGAACCCACACGCATCTGTGGTCGGGGAAGAATGCGTGGGCCTGAGCCCTTTTGTGGGCCTGTGCAAAGCTTCCTGACACACTGCAGGCCACCCCGAGAAAGTCTCCTGCTGGGCTGCAGTCCTGCATTGGGTCCTTGTTGGCTCCCTGGTTTTGACAGAACGAGTCTCTGTCCTCCTTCATATGAAAGGTTTGTGTCATCCTAGCTAGTCAGCAGACAGAAGGACCCCATCTGCACGTGTTTGGGGGAGTGGGCAGAGACTAAGCAGACGACTCCCTTCAAAGACTACAATGTCGGGCGATGTGAAAGTTGCCCACGCCATTCTTATTCCCACAGTGTGTTCATGTCACCCCTCAGCCGTCACAGGTGTCAGTAAGTTTTACATTTTGGCTTTTCATACTTGAATGTGTTACAGTTGTGGGACCGTATGTCAAGAAGATCCTCTGTGAGGAACTCGGTGCCCCAGCAAACTCGGCAGTGAACTGTGTTCCCCTGGAGGACTTCGGAGGCCACCACCCTGATCCCAACCTCACCTACGCTGCTGACCTGGTGGAGACCATGAAGTCAGGAGAGCATGACTTTGGGGCTGCCTTTGATGGTGACGGGGTGGGTATAAGTACACCTAAGTGATTTTTCTCGCAAACTGGGCCTGGCAGATGGGGGTGGGCAGTTTCTCCTAGGCCATCGGAGCCTAAGGAGCTCTCAAGGGCCTCTTACTGCACCAGAGGCCGGAGCCGAATGATTCAAAGACCTTGGAAAAGATCTTGAGCAGAAACAAAAGTCGTTGAAATGTAACCAATGTTTAATTTCAGGCTCTGATATTTGCTGAGTGGGGGGTTAGGTTCCAGACAGGATTTAATGACTATACTTCATAAGCTGCAGGAGTCCTAGATACTGGTCCTAAGGTAGGTCTCAGGCAGCACTTGATTAGTCATTTAATCTCTACAGAAGGCCTCATCTTATAGCATATGTATGCACTCAGTAATCCTAGCTGAATGCCAAAACTGTTTATACACAGTATAGTAATTATGTTAAGAGAATTAACATTTTATTCTTGCTCTAAAATGAAAATTTTGTATATAAATCTCTGCTTACATTGGTGACCGTGTGAAAACAAAGGCAATTGTCTCGGTGTGTCACCCATGTATCACCGACTGTAAGTGCTTCTCTTTGTTATGCTGACTTTTTATTTTTGTTGCTTTACCAGCAAAAAGCTACCGTTATCTGAAAACTAACTTTCCTCATATCAAGGTTTAGGAAAATTAAAGGGGCTCAGAGCAGACACTATATGATGATGCATTTCCAGTGCTGCACGGCCAGTGTCCCTCACATCCTCAGATGCTTGAGTGGGACTGCGTATGAGGCACCCCAGAAGCAGTGAAGGTGGCAGCCTTCTTTGTTGGGTCCAGTATCAACTGGAGGGAACTATGACTTAGAAGCCTTTCCTTGAAGAAGTCTGCCTTTGTTCCTCAAAGGATGCTCAGTAGACCTGCCACACTGTGTAAACGGCCAACATTTCCTCTCTGGTACATCTTTTCCCTCCTATGGGAGAGACATGATTGGTTCCAGAGTTGGAAAGGTCTAGGAGGTTAAAGTTTGTGGCCTCTGGAGGGAGAACAGAGGGCTTAGCTCAAAGGGGGTTTGTGCTTGCACTTTAATTGAAACCAGTTTAACTCCTGGCCATGGAGGTGCCTTTGGTCCCACAGTGCTGTACAAATCCACTGAAAAAGAAAAAAAATTAAGTGTTTAAAACCTGGTGTGAGTATAGGATCCATTTTGAAATTTGTGAAACTGCACGAATGATCGTGTCTTTTATTTACTGTTTGATTAAAGGGTCTTACTTTGAATGTCTCTTCTTCCAAAGGATCGGAACATGATTCTGGGCAAGCACGGGTTCTTTGTGAACCCTTCTGACTCTGTGGCCGTCATCGCTGCTAACATCTTCAGCATTCCGTATTTCCAGCAGACTGGGGTCCGTGGCTTTGCACGCAGCATGCCCACAAGTGGTGCCCTGGACAGGTAGGTCTTCAGTGTTGGGCCCACCTGTGTCAAGTCACACTGTTGTTCATTATTCCCTTCACTGTGCCTGGAGCATGCGTCCTCCCCTTCCAGCATAGCCAGCGGCTGCACTCTTTCTTGAATGAGGTGTTTTCTAAGCTCTGTCAGCATCCTGCACTCTGCCAGCTGGGTACTCAGCCCACTGTGGTTGGACAGGTCATCTGTTTGACTGGCTACACAGTTAGGCTGTCACTTCCACAGAGAAAGCACCTGTTTCACCATTCTAGATTCTGCTTGGCAGTGCTCCAAAAATGGCATAGCATATACACAGACTCACTGTTTGTTTGTCTTTCATGAGTAAATGAGTGCTGGTGAATAAATGAACGGATGGCACTTTGTTTTTAAGACATTGTTCTTGATCTATACAGGATCATACTTGTTGAGCAGTGTGTATGCACCATGATTAAAAAAGTAAGTTTGAGGGGCCTGGAGAGATGGCCCAGTAGTTAAGGATACTGTTCTCCCAGAGGACCTGGCTTCAATCCCCAGCACCCATGTGGTGGCTCACAACAATATGCTATTTCAGTTCCTGGGGGATCCGGTATCCTCTTCTGACCTCCAAGGGCACTGTACACATGATGTATAGGTATGTGCAATCAAAGCAGCCATATACATAAAATAATTTTTAAAAAAAAGTTTTAAAGAGTCATTTAAAGTAACTTCAGACTTGGATCAGAACTGATTACCCTGGCAGGTTTAAATGCACTCATCCTAATTTTGTCCAAACTCTATAGCAGAATGTTCAAATAGGTAAAACGGGGAAATGTGTGTTTTGCAATAGAAAAAAGTCAGTGGCAATAAGCAGATTTTTCAGATTTCCTTACGTCTGTCCACTTATGCATTTTTCATTTATCAAAAGGTGGCTTATGTGGCCCCTGGAAAACAAATTTAAAAAAAAAGTAATAAACAACAAATGGGTGCTTTTACAGCATGCCAGGTGGTCAGGATTTGCTGAATAAAGAGTGAATGAGTAAATGAATAAAGAATGAGTGAAAGACCATGTCCATGAGAAAAGAAAGTGTATTGGTTTAGGCACTTAAAATAGAAGCCAAGCTTTACAAATGGTCTCTTCTCCAGGACAATAAATATTTTACATATTTGAGTGAGTCATTAAATTCTTACTAAATGCTGTTAATAACCCCACTTTACTGGTGGATGTCAAAAGGTCAAGGAGGCTGTTCAAACTCTGCCAGCTGGTAAGTGGCTATGTCAGGATTTGAACACAGAGCCCCAGGCACCAACCTCTAGCCTGTAGAGTGTTTCCCTTGTGGAGATGCAGAATTGCTGCTGGCTTTTCTCCAGCTAATCAGGTGCTGGGATGGCGAGTGGGGTTCTTCATGTTCTCCATCACTTGATCCTCCCCGGAACCCTCACTTCAGGAGAGAGGAGCTGAGTGCGGGAGTTGCAGGCCTTGGCTAAGGCGCCACAGCTGACCCAGAGCAGCACCCAGAAGCACATATTTGGGCCTCTAGACCCAACATTTGGAGCTCAGAGCTGGTTTGTGGCCCTGAAAATACCCTCTGTGTCTTTTCAAGAGTACTTTAATTACAATTTTTGAGGAAAAAAAAATGATAACCTGAATAGACTGAAAACTGAAACACTTTATCTCAAAGAAAAGTGTTGTCACAGTTTTCAGAATCCCAGGTTTGATTTCCTCCCTGTTAGAATTCAGACACGAGCCACCCAGCTTTGCTTGGAAGAAGGGACAGGCACCCTGGAATCAAAACTATCAAGCAACTTCAACAGCTCAAACAGAAGGGGAGGGGGTTAGGGGGTTAAAAAGTCACTCCGAACTTCTTTCCTTATTTATTTATTTGTCAATGCTGGGAATCTGATTCAGGGCGTTGTGCACGCTAAGTGTGCTCCGCACTACTGAGCTTCAGATGCAGCCCTTCCCAGGGGCCTTGGTAGTCTAACGCTGTATAGGAAGAAGTAAAAGATTTGTGAGGAGGAGGAGAAAGAGGCTGCTTATCAGGATGGGTGAGGCTGTTTGGAATGGGAGACCCCACAGCTGGGGCATCTGACGATATGAAAGAAACACCAGCTGGAAGTGGAGCCCAGGGCTGTGGGTCAGTTGACGGTGTGACGCGGTCTGATCTGCACCTTCCCTGTGAAGTGCTGACCTCCGTGGTTATTAATGAGCACATCAAAACACCATTTTGTCACGCCAGACACACCGGTTTCAGTGCCCCAACCCTGCTGTTTTACCTCAAGTACTAAACTGATCTGAATTAATCCTTTCTTCTCCCTTTTCTCCACTTTCCTCTGAATCCATAGAGAAGAACCCCTTGTGCCCCAAGTTTCTTTTTCTCGTTTTCCACCGATCATAGAATTATGTCTACCTCTAAGAAATGTTAAATGGGACCCTTGACTACAATGATCGTTGATCTTTTCCACGCTCACATGGCCGTGCTCACAGTCCTGCTGTGATGTAACTTTGGTTTCATGCCTTTGAAGGGTAGCAAATGCCACAAAGATCGCTTTGTATGAGACCCCAACTGGCTGGAAGTTTTTTGGGAATTTGATGGATGCAAGCAAACTGTCCCTTTGTGGGGAGGAGAGCTTCGGGACTGGTAAGTTGCACTCTTGCTAGTAATTTTTTTTGTTCTCCCACAAGTGCTGCCCTGGGGGAAAATTTAGACTGCCTAGTTCCTGAAATAGCAGAGGGAGCTGATGAGCCCTAAATCAAGACATGGTTTATTTATGACAACCCAGTGAAGTATACACATTCAAAAAGCAGTGGGCACATTTGGACAGGAGGGCTGGCGTTACTTTCAGAGGATCACAACTGCTGAGACAGGAAGTTTGGGGCCTTCTTGGCAGCATTGGACATTGAATCTCTAGGGATTAAACCCATGATAAACACAGTTTTCTTCTCTTAGTGGCCAAGGAAACCTTTAACAAATGTTTTCATTTCTAAGAAGAAATATAGTAAAGCAAGTCATTTTTTTCTTGTTTTTATGTAAGAAAAGGTTTTGCCTTGGCATTAAATCTTTCTGTTTTGTAGAGCCAAGTTTTCTGTAGTAACAAGTTATGATTTATCAGGGTTAACTAAAGGAGTCCTGGAGGGTGAAACTTACGTTGATGAGTGATAAAAATGTAAAATTACAGCCCGGGCATGAGGGTCTAGACTTGGACTGAAGTTGGGACAGGGTGGCATGGGGTGATCTGCTGACCTCTGCCCATTTCTGGCCTTCTCATTCACATCTCTGCCAACCCAAACACTGGCCTGCGCGCAGGCGTCCCTCCTGGTTCCCTGCTGTCTCACTGTACCTATATCTCTTCCTGTTGTTCTTGCAGACATCTGCACAGGCATGTGCTCATCGCCAGCCAGGTTACCAGCCTCTCAAGTTAGTCCCACCTTTTACATTCTCTCTGCGCAACATTTTAAAGTAAAGGGCCTCATCTCTGTGGTCACCCTTTAATAAAGAAGAGATCACAGCCAAGCATTTGCCAAGCCTTGCGATTGAGTGCGGTTCATGCTGTGTTAATCAGGACTGATCTTCCCTGGGAACCCAGCGTTTGTGGTGGGAGGTCCGAGCGGACAGACTACAGGCAGGTTTTCATGCAGCTCCCAGCAGTTCATTGTTCTGCAGAGAATGGGAGCGCTTGTTGATAACAAACTGACCTGATAGAATTGGGGTATTAAGAAAGATAAGTGAAGCCAGGCAATGGTGGCACTTGCCTTTGATCCTTGGAAGGCAGAGGCAGGTGGGTCTCTGGGTTTGAGTTCTGGACAGCCAGGTCTATACAGGGAAACCCTGTCTCAAAAAACCAACCAACCAAAACAAAAACAAAACAACAACAACAAACAAAGAAGGAAGGAAGGAAAGAAGACCGGTGAATTTGAGGGTTGAACAATGTCCACAAAGGATACTAGATTTCCCAGAATCCTGGGTCTTTATTAAGAGAATATAAGACACCACTTAGTCTTGTCCTGCTCCACCAAATGAGGGTGGTGCCACTTTATTCTGAGAGCTACTCCTTGAGTGTGAGATGGTCTTTTCCCATAGAGTTCATTGCTCTTCAGCCAATCAGGGTGTAGCACCAGCCGTTCATATAGTCCTCCCCTACATCCCACATCAGTCACTCTTTAACATGGAAGAGGAGCTCTTCAAAAGCAGACACTGTCTAAACGGTTGGTCTTGTGTCCCTAATGGGCTGCATCAGTGCTAAGCCTAGGGAGTGGAGAAGAGTCAGGTTTCCTAGAGTATAGAGTTATGGAATAATGCTAGGTTTCTGAAAACTACTTGAGAAAACTTGAATTGTCATAATGATATTAGCATTTGAAAGTTCCAGAATATTCTAGAAGAGCCCCTTATTAACACAGTTTTACTCAAACATGTCAGGCCCTCCTCCACGCACGCACGCACGCACGCACGCACGCACGCACGCACTAACATTTTATTCCATGGGCCCATTTGGGAAGCGTCTTGCAAGATGGATCAGAGCCGAGCAGGAGTCTGTGGCATTGGCTGACAGAGACGATCCTGGCAGCTAGATAGCACAGCTGCTGTCTTACATAGCAGACCTTCAGGCGCCAGCAGCAGCACTCAGACCCTGCTTTCTCCAGGCTACCTATCACTCCTTCAAAGAGCAGCCATTTTTGACCTCACGTTGTTGGCTGACACCCCCCGCCCCCATCAGCTTCTAAATGCTTCTGCTCATCATGCTTCTCATGGAAGTCGTGCCCCAAACTGAGCCCAAATTTTCGGGGCCTGGCAGCTGAAGAGCGTACGTGCTGATTGGTTCTAGTGGGCCGGGCGCTGTCCTTCCATTGGTGCAGCTCAGTCGTGTTACTTCTAGGAAGTTCTGTAATACTGTGGAGCCTACCGATGTTTGTGCGTGATGTGTGTACCCTCCCTCCAGGAAGATGCTCCTTGTTATATTTGTGGAGCTGATTGCTTTGAATGAGAATGCCAGGCTTCGGACTCAGGATCGACCAAGTTGGTTCTTACTTATTAACCCATTCAACCAAACCTGCTGCCAGCCATGATTTTCTCTTCCCCTTGATACTTTTTATGTTAAAAAAAAAAAAAATCTCATGAAACAAACCCACAGCTCTTCTGTCTTCAGAAAAAAAGGGAAATTGTTAAATAGTTTGTAAGAGATAAACAATTGTTAAGTGTGGTGAAAACTAGCCTGCACACTGGTCTCTAGTGCTGTGCCCAAGTGCAACTGAGCTCCCTGGCCTGAACTCCGGGTTCCTCAGTTAGAGGCTCTGGTCCACCTCCCACAGCGTTTCCTAGTAAATGTTCCCAGAAGTTCTTCCACAGCTTCCATCAGGGTGGAAGGTACGGTGTTTCTGCATTCTCCAAGTGACGGCAGGCAGTTTCTCAGGAAGGCCTCTGTGTGCCTTTAGTGTGAGCTTCTCAGGCGCCATGTACTTACCCTCTGTCCTCATTGCAGTGGTTTTGTTTACTGCTACTTGTGTTGGCTGCACTAGACATGAGTTCCACGAGAACAGGGGCTGCTTCATCTGTCCTGGTGTCCATTCTATTCAAAGAGCCTCCTGTGCAGCCCAAAGTAGAAGAGGTGCTGACTGAAAGCAATTGCGGGAGACATTAGCCAGGTTACTGGGGTGCATGGAAATTTCCAAACAGAGAGCTGCGTGTTCAGAGGAATAGGAAGAGAGAGGGAGAGAGAGAGAGAGGCAGGCAGACAAGATACTGATACTTTAGAAAACTCCATGTTGCGTTTTTTAAGCTGTCCCACCCCTGTCTCAGGCTGTCACCTGGCAGAGGCAAATGCCACGGCAGCTCCTGAGATGCCCAGGCTAGTAAATGTAACCAAACCCCTAAACCGTTAACTTTTGGCTCTGTCGGCAAGGGTTGACATTTTTCTTGCCTGTGACCCAGAGCACGCCCTGACTGAGCCTGGTTTGTCCTTACCTCAAGGTGCTGATTAAGCTGAAGCGCAGTGACAGGTGTTGTAAGATGCTGAAAGGGCAGAATTCCCAGGGGCTCAGTTAGGCTCTGCGCTGGGGCAGAACTCAGCACTCCATTCCTCCTGGCTGGCGATTGTGGTGTCCCTTCCTTACATTTAACTGAGCTTGGCTTTTTGTACCTTAAAAAAAAAAAAAAAAAAGACTCAGGAGCGGTGTGTGTGTGTGTGTGTGTGTGTGTGTGTATGTGTATGTGTATGTGTGTTTCCATGACCTAGAGGAAAAGGGTCCTGGATTATAATTTTCTATTTTTCCTCCCAGTATGTGTAATGAAAGGACATGTTTTGAAAGCTTAATATGGAGAATGGAAAACAATTCTTCCCCAAAAAATGTGGGTGTTTTTTTCTTATTCCTAATAGCATCTTGCATTTGTAGTATAAATGCAAGGTCAGGGCATTACAAACTAAACAGTTTGTAAATCCCTACTGGGTGTTTCACGGCTGTGTGAGAGGGCAGCCTTCTCTCTGCTTTTACCCATGACTGCCCAAAGGCTTTGAAAAAGTGAAGCAACCAATTTAGACCCAGATGGCTCCTAGGAACAGCAACTCACGTTGAGAGATTTTTTTAACCCTCTTTATGGAACCACAGCTATGAAAGCAGATTAGCAGCTCAGGCACCACACCTCTCATTAGGAACCATTGCTATTCACCAGAGCACTGAAGAAAATGGAATTTTTCCGACCCTCCTGAGGATTAACCAGATTACCTGGCCTTTTCTCCCATCCAAGGTTAATAGAACACTTGGGAAGAATCTGAAGACCTCACAAATAGACTAGAATACATGTTGATGTCACCCAGGGCAGGTGCTTCATTTATGATAGTGAGTGTATGATTTAGTTATTTCCAAATAAATTGGTCAAAGTTGATGTGATTTTTAGGTTTCATTTTTATTTCTCATGAAAGAAAGAAAATAAAACCCTACATTTCTTATTTAGATATGGAAATATCTCCACTTTTAGTCTAGCACTCACCCCCCAAAAGGGAAAAAACTCCAATGTGCACTTTTCATTTATTGATTTATTTTAATTAAAAAGGAGGTACCAGGTGTTGTGGCACATGCCTGCAGTTGTCACAGCACTTGAAGGTGGACATGGAGAGCTACAGATTCCCAGCAGGGACACACAGGAAGACCTGTCCGTACAAAAGAAAAGGGACCGGAGAGTTGTTCAGCAGCCAAAGGCAGTTGCTGCTCTTGCAGAGGACGAGGCTCAGTTCCCAGCACCCATATGAGGAGGCTCACACCCCTGTAGGGCCAGTTTAGGGGTTTTGATGCCCTCTGTGGCTTCCATAGGCCCGTGTATGCTTGCAGTGCACATAAACACACACAGGTGAAACACATACTCCTAAAAGTAAATCTTTAAAAACAAAGTGGAGCACACATAAAAATAATTCCTAACTATCATGAATCTCCAGGATATTGGGGAAGTTGCCAGAATCCTCAGGATGACCTGTTCCAAAGCAGTTCTGTAAATGCCGGGAGAGGCAGGGAGCTTTTTATTCCTTAAAATAGAAATAAAAGCCAAAGTCTGTAGATAATGAAAATGTGTAAATATTTCCTAAATATAAAGACGTATAATGTACTGCCTATAGTCTCTGGCCTTGCAGCATCTGGGTTTTGAGATGTCACTCTGCTTCTTGTCCTGCTTGGTTTTTGTCAACTTGACATAAACCTAGTCATATCTGCGAAGAAGGAATCTTAATTGAGTAAATGCCTGCATTAGATCGGCCTTTCGGCAAGCTTGTAGGACATTTTCTTGACTAATGATTGATGTGGGAGGCTGAGGCCACTGTGGATGATGCTACCCCTGGGCAGGTGGTCTTGGCTGTATGTAAAAGCAGACTGAGCAAGCCATGGGAACAATCCTGTGAGCAGCATCCTCCAAGGCTCTGCTCCAGGCAGTTCCTGCCTCCAGGTTCTTGTCTTTAACTCTTTCTCTAACCTCCCCTCATGCTGGACTTGAGCTGTAAGATGATGGAAACCCTTTCCTCCACACAACATAGTGTTTATCATAGCAACAGAAACCCTACTTTCTAAAAGCAGCATCCATCAAAGAGAAAAACGTTGAAATGAAAAGTTATTTTTTTTTAATAAGAAAGGGAAAGTGTTGGCATAGATGAATTAATTTACCTGCTCATTCATGCACACCTTTACAGTTTCTTGCTAAATTTCACATGCTATGCTGGTCATTAGAACTAGTTACAAAGATAACAAGCCTTTTAAGAAGTGCATTGTTAGTGGGGAAAACAGACCGTGGGGCTCAAGGAGTACGGTTAACAGCCCAGAGGTCTTGCTTGGGTTGCTATAGAGGAAGAAAGAAAAAGGAACTCATAACTGCTCAGGGAAGTTGGGACCTAGTCTCAAAGAGGAGAGGATATTTGAACTGGGTCTAAAAGGGTGAGGACAGGAAGGAAAGATACTCCTTAGCATGTCTACAAAGTGGCCAGCATCATTGCAGATACTCTAAAGCACGAAGAAAAACAAGACAAGGTGCTAAGGCAAGGAGGACAGGAAGACATGTAAAGAATTCACTATGTGCCTGGCATGGTGGCACGTGCTTGTAATTCCAGCACTCTGAGAGGCAGAGGCAGACAGGTCTCTGAGTTTAAGGCCAGTCTGGTCTACAAAGCTGTCGTTTTCAAGACAGGGTTTCTCTGTGTAGCCCTGGATGTCCTGGAACTCCCTCTGTATACCAGGATGACCTTGAACTTGGGTATCACCCTGCCTCTGCCTCCCAAGTTTTGGGAATTTAGCCAGAACTTCAGCTCAAAGAAGGATGTGTCACAGTCACTAAAACTGGTCCTTACCGACTCAAAGAAAGCTGTCCTAGAACAGGTTTGCTTGCTCAGTAGTAGCTTCCCTTAAGAGTTGGATACTTTCAAGCCAAATCTATTCAATCGAAAAAGGATAGCATCTTCAAGAAATAGTGCTGGTCTACACGTAGGATGTCTACGTGTAGAAAAATGCAGTTAGACCTATATTTGTCACCATGCACAAAACTCAAGTCCAAGTGGATTAAAGACCTCAACATAAAACCAGAGACACTAAATCGGTTAGAAGAAAAAGTGAGGAAGAGCCTGGAACACATTGGCACAGGAGACAACTTCCTGAATAGAACACCGACAGCACAGGCCTTAAAGTCAACAATTAATAAATGGGACCTCTCATGAGGCTGAGAAGCTTCTGTAAGGCAGGAGACACTGTCAATAGAACAAAGCGACAGCCTACAGACTGGGAGAAGATCTTTACCAACCCTACATCTGACAAAGGTCTAATATCCAAAATATATAAAGAACTCAAGAAATTAAACACCACCAAACCAAATAACCCAATTGAGAAATGGGGCCCAGAACTAAACAGAGATTTCTCAACAGAGGAATATCAAATGGCTGAGAAACACTTAAAGAAATGTTCAACCTCCTTAGTCATCAGGGAAATGCAAATCAAAACAACTCTGAGATTCCATCTTACACCCATCAGAATGGCTAAATTCAGAAATTCAAGCGACACCACATGCTGGTAAGGGTGTGAAGAAAGATGAACACTCCATTGCTGGTGGAAATGCAAACTTGTACAACCACTTTGGAAATCTATCTGGCACTTTCTCAGAAAACTAGGAATAGGGGTTCCTCAAGACCCAGATATTCCACCCCTTGGAATATACCCAGAAAATGTTCCCCTACACAACAAGGACATATGCTCAACCATGTTCATAGCAGCCTTATTCATAATAGCCAAAACATGGAAACAGCCTAAATGTCCCTCGGTTGAAGAATGGATAAAGAAATTGTGGTACATTTACACTATGGAATACTACTCAGCTATTAAAAACAAGAAAATCCCAAAATTTGTGGACAAATGGATGGGACTAGAAATGATCATAGTGAGTTAACCCAGAAGCAGAAAGACTCACATGGTATATACTCACTTATAATTGGGCACTAGCCCAAGAGGCATATCCCACAAAAGTCTTCACTTACCAGGAGATTGGGATAGATGTGAGGACATCCTACTGGGACTCTAGGTAAGAGAAATATAGGAGATGGGGAAATAGAAGGACGCAGAGGGTCCTAGAAACCTACAAGAAGAACATCATGATGGGTGGATTGGGGCCCGGAGGGTCTGCTCAAACTATTGTACTAAGAACAATACAAGTAGTAAACATCAAACCCCTACTCTGATCTACCCAATGGACAGGACATTCTCCACAGTTATGTGGAGAGTGGGGAATGACTCTGACATGAGCTCTGGTGCTCCATATTTGACCACCTCCTCTTGGTGGGGAGGCCTGATGGCCCTCAAAGAAAGAATAAGCAGGCTACCAAGATGAGACTTGATAGCCTATGATGATACAGTGGGGGAGGAGGTCTCCCTCGGTCTTAGACCTAGGGGAGGGGAATAGGGTGAAAGTGGGAGGGAGGGAAGAATGGGAGGATACAAGTAATGGGATAACAATTGAGTTGGATACTTTCTTCCAGTTACTTTTCTGAAGGGTGGCAGCAGCGTACACACCAAGAGCACTGTGCTCAAATCTCATTCCACCTATGCTTCCCACAATGCCTAGGGGTCTCGTCACTCAATCTGTGGCTTTTTGTCAAGCAAGTACAAGTTACTCATTGTGGTTTATCATCTTAAAAATGCCAGCCCTTGCTACATTATTACAAAATAATTGGTTCTTTTTTGTATGAGTTTCCTGTTGTATCTTTGGTGTATTTTTTATTTAGGTCTTGCTTTTCTATTAATGATATTCTTTTCTATTCTAAGTGTTGTAAATACCAGTTTTACAGTTGTAACTATATAGATTCTTTAAAATGTATCAATAGTGCTATGTAGAAATAGGCATTTTAAGGAAGATAAACATGTCAGTTGTTTCCCTTTATGAATAATGGCTTTACCTGTACTTATTATTTATTTCTCTCGAGAGTATTTTTTTTTTTTTTTTTTGAGAGAAGGCCTTGTATAGCTCAGGCTGGCCTTGCGTTCTGATCTTCCTGCCTCCACCCCAGCCCCCCAGTGCTGGGATTACATCATTCCTAGCAGGGTTTTAAGAGTCTAAATTTAAACAGTTTTCTTTTTAAGGAACAAACTCTGATGTTTCTTTCTAGTAATGAGCCAGTTATATTAACATCATTAACAACAATCCACTGTTCAACCCATCAGTTCAAAGTGAGACTTTATTAGCCTGACTCTCGCCTGTATCTGCATCTGTATCTGGGCACTTTGTTTTGTTCCCCGTGCTACAGGATGTGTTCGTTGCTGAAGGCTTACAATAGCCATGTTTTCTCTTGTCTATTTAAGATGGATTTGGGACTTTTCCTCCCACATTAATACTTTGTAACTGATACACCAGGCCCTACTCAGTTATCCCACAGATGCTTACTGACATCTGCCTTTGATTCTTAAGTCACTTCCATTGTTTGTAAGTATTGTGCCACTTTATTGAACTCATGAGCCCTTCCGTGCCTTGGAGTCCTCAGGAGAGCCCCTTGACTGCTTTAGTAGCCTGTGTGCTGCTGGGATTGCTCTCAAGTCCTCCTGAAAAGCCATGTTTCTCATCGCCACAGGCTCTGACCACATCCGTGAGAAAGATGGACTGTGGGCTGTCCTGGCCTGGCTCTCCATTCTGGCCACCCGCAAACAGAGCGTGGAGGACATCCTCAAAGACCACTGGCAGAAGTTCGGTCGGAACTTCTTTACCAGGTAAGACACGGTCTGCCTTGGGTTGGAGAGATGGTGGGGAAGTGAGCAGAGAGAATTCTCAGGCCAGCAGCGTTTTTCCTGTCTGTAATGATGCTGACACCCAGGCTCACACAGCTTCTTTACCTAGGGACTTTGATCAGGGTCAAAATGACGTTAGCTCTTAAGCCAGCCATAAAGAACAGGCTGGGGATTTTTTTTGGCGGGAGTTGTTGTCTTGCTTTCTTGTTGTTGTTTGTTTTGTTAGCTAGCCTAATCAAAATAATAATGCTTTATAAACATTTGTAAATTTATCCATCAGATTGGCAGGATAATAATATCAGATTTAGATTCCCAGAAATAGATTTAAATTTTATTTCTTTTCTTTCCTGAGTCAGGAATTCCTTTAATCTTTGTGTTCAGTTCTCATCTGTAGAAAGAGGAATATTGATTTGGCTACTGCGAGGATTAAATGAAATCGGAATCTTGAAGTGTTTTGTAAACTCTAGAGCTCAAAATGTCTAGAATGTTTCTCCATAAATTCTGGAAACAATGCTCAGTTCAAATCAGCTTTTTTGACTCATTAAGTAGGGCCCCAATGGTTGTTTGTCATCCTCTCATTAATTGAGCCAATTTTTCTTTCTCCCAGGTGATTATACAGGAAACAAGATATTTAAGACCACTTAACAATTCTTCTTTACCATATATGCTTTTACTTTTAAGATGTATTAAAAGGGGGGGGGGGCTAGAGGTGTACCTGAATAATGAAGTATCTGTATGGTCACTATGTGGGAGACTTTGGGTTCAAGTCCTAGAAGCCCCCAATGTTTTTTTTTACCAGTTTGTTTTTGTTATTGTTTGTTTGTTTTGAGACAAGGTTTCTCTGTGTAGCCTTGGCTGTCCTGAACTCACTTTATAGACCACGCTGGCCTCTAATTCACAAAGGTCCACCTGCCTCTGTCTCCTGAGAGCTGGGATTATAGGTGTGCACCACCATGCCCAGCTCTTTTTTACCAGTAGGGTTTTTCACTGTTTCTAATTTGTTTATCCTTTAATAAGCATAAAAATTGAATAATTGTTTCCCTGGATCTTACCAGTCTTATGAAAATGAATTTTAGATAAAGCATCTACATGTAAGAAGTTTATGGTTATAATTTCTCTGGGCCTTATTTGTCTTTTTAGTTTTGTGTTTTATTTTTATTTATTTATTTTGGTTTTTCAAGACAGGGTTTCTCTATGTAGCCATGGCTGTCCCGGACTCATTTTGTAGACTAGGCTGGCCTCTGCCTCTCTGAGTGCTGGGATTACAGGTATGCACCACTGAGCCAGGCTTATTTTTATTTTTATTTTTTAAAGACAGGGTCTCACTCTGTTGCCCTGTCTGGCCTTAAACCTTAAACTCACGGAGATCTGCCTACCTCTGCCTTAGTGATAAGAGGCATGTGCCACCATGCTTGGCTTTTTATTTTGTTTTGCTTTGTTCTTGTCATCCCCCACTTAGTTCCCTTTTTTAAAAAATAAAAGAAAATGAGTGTGTTAGACCAGATGTTTTTAAAAGTCCCACTTAGTTGCCTTTTAAAAAATAAAATAAAATGAGTGCATCTTTAAAAGAAAATAAATGTATGTATATTCTAGAGCAGATAGTCTATGGTCTTTGGAAAATCAGAAAAGAATCCAACCCTGAGCAACTTGAACTCATTAATCTTTTAAGAGGATTCTGGTTAAATTGCTCTTTTGTTGAAAGCATACGTGAAAACCTGCCATGTGTTACTACGAAGAAGTCCCGGAACCCAATCGCTGGTGCCCTCTCTAGGATCAAGAACACCTGGGAGTTACAGTAGCAATCATGGACTCGCTCTCTAGGTCCAGAGTTTCACAAAAGCTTGTCTGGTCTTACGCTCTGGTGTCGCTTGAGTCATGCAGACACTGTGTCAATAACCTTTGAATAGACACAAGAACGAAGTGCTGAATACACGGTGACTAGAATGGAAGAAGGTTGAGTGGTGTTCAGAGCTACACTCTTGATACAGAAACACGCCTCCATATTTGAAATGTTTCATCATATTTGTATTACTTATCAAATACAACTGCCAGCTAAGGACTAGAAATCCAGTCTTTAGAACCTGCATTTCTGATTTGTTCTGACTTCACTGTACCCTCCGTTCATGGAGCAACAGTGCTAGACACTTCCATACTGTTGTCTGTCATAATCCTCAAGGCAATTAGTTGATAAGACCATCAAGATTTCAAGAGTCAGGACAGCTGACCGGTCTTCGCTGGAGTCACAGCTTGCTCTGTCAGTTTACAAAGACAGGATTCTTTCCATTCCAACCCTCTTGTGTTTGGGATTTAAAAATCTTCTCTCCCACACACCCAAAGGTCACAGACATAAAGTGCAGAAGCCTGCTTGTAATTTCTTGCTCTTTATCCTTTTAAGTGGGAGACAGCTCCAGCTTCAGCAGGGAGGGGACTATTTTGTCTCAGCTTCACAGACTCCTGGAGCCGGTGTAGGTTGGCTATAATTCTGCAGTATGCCTTGTGTCTCAGAGGTGTTATCTTGCACATCTTGTGTTTGTTTCGCTATTGCAAACAAATGGATCTTGCCATCTTGAACCTCTGTTTCAAGAGGACGTGTGCTACCAAATTAAGAAAAGTGTGCTAGTCTTTTCAACGTCACAGGAAAGAGATTGAGAGCAAGCCTTGAAAGAGAATAAATAGTCACAGAATTTCATTTTGTGGTACAGCTGTTTTCTTTCCTTGACGCCTTATCACCCACTTAAGGCATCTTCTGCCAGGCTGAATTTAAAGCAGAGTACAGGGCCCGCTGAAGGAGGCTGGTGTTTGGTGCATAACTAGTTAGCTCTTGGCTGCTAATCTAATCTCTGAAATCCTGGCCTTGCTTGAAGAAATTCCCATGGAGGCTGGAACTACGCTCAGCCACAGCCTCATAGCTTCACATAGCTCCCAAACAGAGGGCAGGTCCAGCCGTTGCCTCATAAGCGTGATAGGAGTCTGGACCAGAAGGGCCTATGAGTCATGTGCTGCTGACCTAGAGTTATTTGGCGGTAAGAGAGTTAGCTGTACATGTTCCCTCCTCAGGATGTAGGGTGTGGCAGTACGTAGTTCTCAGCTATTCCAGCCTTGCCCCTTTCTTCTGAACTTTTCTTTCATCCCCAGCCTGCTCCATCCCTGCTGACTGACAAGCATACAGCCTGTGCTAGCCTCCTGAAAGTAGATGGCTTTTGGGGAGAGCTAATGATGAAGAAAGCACTGCTTGCCTCAGATGCTCAGAAGTCAACTCAGTGTCTCAACTACATATCTTCTTCCAGGTATGATTATGAGGAGGTGGAAGCCGAGGCTGCAGGCAAAATGATGAAGGACCTGGAGGCGCTGATGTTGGACCGCTCCTTCGTGGGGAAGCAGTTCTCAGCAAACGATAAAGTCTACACGGTGGACAAAGCTGATAACTTTGAATACAGTGACCCAGTAGATGGAAGCATTTCAAGAAATCAGGTAAGATCAGACTGAGTATGCTAGAGGGATGCCCCGGATTGTCGTCTCCAAAGCCTCAGGAGAGAAAAAGACAAAGGCCCTGCTTCCTGCTTGTTCTTCCTTGGCAAGTGTGATTTTCTGGGGCAGTTGTTCTCAGCTGGATTTCTGCCAGGTTACATGTGGCTCTCATGCATACTCATAAGGAAAATTTTTCCACCGCAGGTTTTTTTGCAGCCCCCCCTCCCCCCGTACCTCCATGCTAGAACTCTTGAGCCTATATACCAGAGGAATTTTTGTAAACTCTAAAATTATACTCAAGATGCCATGCAGAGTGTATGGGAAAGTTGTTTTTTTTTTTTTTTTTTTTTTTTTTTAATGTAGAAAAACATTACTGAGGCCCTACATATCAGTTCCTCCCTCTTCAGACATCACAGCGGTATGGTGTCATGCGTGCATGCACTCCTTTCCTATGCCTTTCTAGGGAAGGCTTTCTGGTTAGAAATTCTCACCGATGTTATCCGTGCCCATCTGATAAGGCAGTGCACAGTAGGATAGCATAGCTGAGAATCTGGACCGTGCTGGGTGATGACAGATGCCTGGTTTCTCATGATGACTACCTAAGGCTGCAAGCTGGTCGCCCTTCCCCCTCCTTCTCACAGTGACTCAGCACCCAGGGTTGGCTCGCTTTTATATCTGTTTCCTGTTGTCAAGGCATAAAGTCATGTGTGGAGATTCAGAGCAGAGACAACAAAGGGATGAAGGTGTTGTCACACTGAAACCTCCCTGCTTGCTTTTTCCAAGCAATGCGTAGCTTTGGCCTGCTTTTCTACAAGGCATCTGGCAGGTTTTGTAGGAAATGGGTTAGGGAAGCCCCTCAGTAGACAGTAGGTAGGGGATGGATGCGAGGCTCCTCACGGCTCCCCTCCTGTGCCCAGCTCTAGCACATCCTCATGCCTTCACCATGTGTGAAAACTCTGCATCAGCCCAGGTGACTGTAACTTAGGCCTTGTGACTCGCAGGAAGGAGGCCTGGAAAAGAGAGGGCAGCGCAGGGTGGCAGGGCTGCACAGATGTTGTAGTAAAGCCTTAAGAGTGAGACCAGTTCAGAACTCGAGACCTCAACTCTGCAGGCATCTCATCCAAGAGGCAGGGCAGGGCATGGTGGGAAGCTGTGATCTGGGCCACAAGGAAGGAGACAGCAGCGCCACTTTGTAGGATTAGGAAACAAGAGCACTTAGCAGGAAGATGGGGTAGGAAAGAACATGGTCCAGAGTATACATAGGGGGATTTTAGAAGCTTCAGGCTGAAACATGAGGAGAGGGTGACCCTGGACTACTTCCAGAAAGTAAAACATGGCTGAGTGGGGTTGACTGTACCCTCTGCATTGACTGGCCGGAGAACACACCTTGTGTATCCTGTCTGCTGGCCTCACAGTGAATCTAAACAATGGTACAGTTAGAACTGTGAAGTGGTGACAACATTCCGGGAGAGGAGTGTCTTTTCCTCTGGTCAGTCTTTCATCATACAAAGCCCAAGCATACCCATAATGAGTGAAGGGCTCTTAGGCACACGTCTGATGTAGCCCTTCTTCCTTACATGGAAAAATATCTCGGAGTCTTCAATCTCTCCCTAAGTAAGGCATAAAGAAGGAAGGAGAAGAAGACCCTGCACCCACACAGACCTCACTTTGAGTTATTATCATCCTATGACTCCTGGACCGCGCTGGGTTGGTATGAGCTCCTACTGTCTAGGGCATATGGCCCCTTTTCTGAGATTCCCTACCAGTGTCTATAAAGAGCCCCTCCTCTCATCTGCCTGTAGTTCTGTCCAGAGTCATGAGCCAGATTTCTGCATCCAGCAGCTTTACTTAGTTACTAAGCTTCAAACTGAAATGACCAGCCCATGAATCACAGGGAAATGGGCAGGGGAGAGAGCCTCATGGCAGGCAGCATCACCAAGATCGCATCTCCCAGATGACCCTGGGAGTGCCTCTTCGTCTGGATGCAGGGAGAGGCTGATAGGAGGCAGTCTCACAAGGGCTCATTGCTGCCATCTATCAAGGATCTAATCCTCCCATGGATAAGATAGGTCTCCAAATGGACAGCTCTGGGCTGCCAGGTTTCCGTCTCCCTTTCAGCATCCAGGGAGAAAAACCCTTTGCTTATCTTTTCCCAGGGCTTGCGGCTTATTTTTGCAGATGGTTCTCGTATCATCTTCAGACTGAGTGGCACCGGGAGTGCAGGGGCCACCATCCGACTGTATATTGATAGCTATGAGAAGGATGTTGCCAAGATCAATCAGGACCCCCAGGTAATGGCTAAGTCCTGCATCCCGGTTTGTTGTTTTGGTTCGAGGGAATGATCGTGGTTCCTTGAAGCTGTGACATCACTGCCAGTTCTTAAGGACCCATCAGGTCCCAGCTGTACTTGCTTTTTGCTTTGTCTCCGTTAGTGTGTTAGAGCAAAAATGACTGGTAGCAACCACAATTAATAATTAGCTTTTCTGAACATTAGCTGTTTACTAAGCCCATCCCTCAACTCCTCTGTCTCTCTTGTCTCTGCCCCCCTTCGTGTGTGTGTGTGTGTGTGTGTGTGTGTGTGTGTGTGTGTGTATATGTGTGTGTTATATGTATATCATGTATAACTGTGTTCCTGGAAGCCAGAGGAACACATCCAGTGCCATGCTATCACTTTCTACTTTATTTCCTGAGACAGGATCTCTCAGCCTGAAACTAGGCTGACAACTAGCAAGTAACCCTTCTCCGTCTGTGCTCCCCACCACAGTCCTGGGGTTCTGAGTATGTGCACAGCCATGCACAGCTTGTTTTTGTGGGTGCTGGAGATTTAACTTGTGGTAATGCTCATATAGCTAGTGCCCTTACCTGCCCAGGCCCCTACTCATTTAATTCTCGAATTATATACACTGCTCTTCTCCCTTGTGCTGATAAGGGCATTGAAGCACTTACTAGGCTTGTATTCTGTTCAGTAGCTGTTACATGAGAATGGATCTTTGCATTGCTCCCTGTATGATGTCTGGTCTGCCGTTGATCGTGCATTGCTCTGCTTGGTAGATAATCTGCTCTGACAAAGCATTTGCTGGTTCTAGCTCTAGGGGTCAGGGACAAGCAGGGACAGGCAATTTTATGTGTCCATGGGTGTCTATGGCATATGGAGGAAAGAAAAGGATTGTGGACGTGGAGGATAGTCACCAAAATGGAGGAGCTAAGAAGGTTGGTGGTGCAGAGAGGAGTTTCCCCAAGAGTGTTCTTCACGGCACTCATCTCAACAGATGTCCCTGAGTCAGCGCTTCATATCAACAAACCGTGGGAAACAAGGCACGTTTGCTGTATCGGTGACTCCCAGCTCATGCTGTAGTGTAAAGGCTCAAGAAGGCGCACCCTGGAAGACGCTCATTTAAGTGGCATATGCTCAAGAGTTCAACAGGCATTGTCCAAAGGCATAAAAATGGCTGGTAGCTGTGTGAAACGTAGTCCATTTTTATTTCTAAGAGAAATGCAAATGAAAGCCAGAACAACCTCCAACCCTCCCCAACAGACTGGCTGTTAACAAAGAGACCAGCAATCAGTGCTGACGCTGCAGATAGGAAGCACACTGGTATGGCAGTTTTCAAAAATCTATGAACCCCTCACAAACAAAACAAATTACAGAGAACTTCCAAGTAGTCAACAATCTCTGTCTATGTGTCTGTCCAGAAGAACTGGAGCTTTTATGCTGGAGAGACAGCTGTACCTCCTGGCCTGTGGCCGCGCAGCTGTGCTCCTGGTTCTACCTGTAGGACTGTCTTTATTACCGTCAGCACCGGAAGAGATCAAAGTGTAGTAAAGTCACATCAGGCAAAATTACTCCATCTTAAACGTAAGCAAGTCCTGCCATTTGGAGCCACCTGATGAGCTTGGAGAACATTTTACAGGACAGACCAGCAGAGGCAGCTGCTGTATGAACTTATTTATTTGTGGAAGCCAAAAAAAAACAGTTTAACTCAGAAGCAGAGAGCAGGGACATTGGCAGGGCCTGGGTGGGGTCAGATGTTAGTTAAAGGCCAGAGACCTGAAGCTATGTAGGGTGTAGGAGTTGTGGAGATCTTATAACCAACCACCTGATGCCTGTAGTTAGTAATGCTGTGTTAAGTGCTTAAATTTTTCTGAGGTCTTACTTAAATTCTAAAGACCTGTGTACGTGCATGAGTTGTTTCATGTTTGTGGTGTGTCTTGGTTTCCTTGTTTATAAAACAGTACAATGCTAACTTTACATTGTTATGTGGATTTTGGGAGACCGTGATTTTTAAATGCTTCAGCACTGGGGCTAGCACATAAGATCAGCTTTTAGGAAGGATCAGGTCATGGCTGGAGAGATTCACGGAGGCTAGGGGCACTGGCTGCTCCTGCAGAGGACATGGGTTCAGTTCCCAGCATCCACATGGTGGCTCACAACCATCCATAACTCCAGTTCCAGGGAATATGATGTGTTATTCTGACCTCTCTGGGCATTAGCCATATGTGGTACACATACGTACATGCAGACAAAAGTACATATACATAAAATAAAGAAATCCTTAAAAAGATTAAAAATTAAACAAAGCAGTTCAAGGCTGGTGAGGTGGCAAAGCAGTAAAGGCACTTGCTACAAAGTCTTATGACCTGAGTTTGAACCCCAGCAGCCACATGGGAGAAGGAAAGAACTGGCTCCCCTAAGCTGGCTTCTGACCTCCACATGTGTGCTACTGTATGGCTGTGTACTCATATATTTGTGTAGACACACACACACACAAACACACACACACACGAAATGTAAAAAAGAAAGAAATACTCTTATAATTGTTCATTTTCAAATTTTTGACCACAAATTTGTAATTGTAAAAATACTCAAACAAACTGTATTACCCTGTTTTTTTTTTTAAGTAGATAGTTTAGTAAGAGTGTGAACACTTGCGTTGTTCCCAACAGATCCTCAGTTCTCAATCTTTTCATTTGGCAAAGCTAGAACTTGACCTTTAGGTGGCTTTTTCCTCCATCAGTTCTTGCAGCCAACTTTCTGCTTCCGGTGTCTGAATTTGACTAGATAATTTGTGTGCAGTTGCTTTTGTTAATAAGGAGCTAGCGAGGACCCACTTCCCTTTCATGCTTTCTCCAGGAGCCAGGTTCCAACTATACTAATCTCCACATCCTCGTGTGGTTTTGGCATCTCTAGAACTTGCTTGAGGGCCCTGGATTCTGCACCACAGACCCATAAGATAGCAGAGAAAGAGAGAAAGAGGGAGGTGGGCATGCTTATTTCTTTTTATCTTCAAGACAAAAGCCTGGCCCATGCTAGACAGACAGAATGAAAAATAGATTTCTTCAGAACCTAAATTCCCAGGATAGAAGATCATATAAAAAGCTTGGTTCCCTCTGTGCCTGCAGACACCACCATCAGCTGGGGAGTATCTGCCTTCACTCTGTAGCTACTGAGTCTAAGCCCCAAGGGCAGTGGCGTGTGACAGGCTCAGCAGGTGGAGCTGGCTTCCCCGTTAGCATGGTTTGGTGCAGATGGAAGGCAGTAACGGCAGGCAAAGGCCGTTTGTGTCCAGTCACTCCACGCCTCTGGGAGGGTGTGGCATCAGCTTCCTGTTCTGTAAAACGGGTAGTTTAATTAGATGAGTGGCTTGTGTTTGTCTAATATCAAAGACGTTTCATTTCATCAGCAGCAGCCACCCCACTCCCTCACCCCTGCTGCCTTAAGTGAAAACTAGCTGAGAAGGAGGTTGGGGCTGTGTCTGAAAGGTCTCTTTGGCTGCAGTCAGGGGGGTCAGCTCAGAGGACTCAGCTAAGAGAGAGCAGGGCTTTAGAAGGAGTAATGGCAGAAGGTTGGGGACAAGTGGGTACCATTGCGGGAGACTCATGGTGTAAGAATCTCTCAGGCTTGGTGGGGTGAAGGTGGGTATGTGGAGAGAAAATATGGAGGGTGGTTTGATTGCTTCACTGAAGTAAGGCATACTGGAGCCAGGCTTGGGCTTGCTTTTTACTTAAAAGAGCATCAGGCATCTTGGAGACCCAGAGTAGGTGGTCAGACTTGTTGATCAGAGGTCTATTTAGGAAAGTGATGGAAGAGGATCTTCCCTTTGTGTTTCTCTCAGGTCATGCTGGCGCCCTTGATCTCCATTGCTCTGAAGGTGTCCCAGCTCCAGGAGAGGACAGGACGCACTGCACCCACTGTCATTACCTAGAGAGATGGCCAGAGAGATGGTACGTCCCTCCACCCAGGACCGTTCCACGGCACCCGATTGAAGAGTATGGACAGAAACGGTGTATTCGCCTGGGCTTTTTAGGACTTGATTTTTTTACTTCCCACTTGATAAACAGCCATTTGTGAGGCACTGCCACTGTGTGTGGGAGAGACAAAGCAGACCTGAGGGCTCACACCCATGTCTGTTCTTTCCCTTGCCCTCTTGAACTGCTCCTGTGTAGGCCTTTGTCTCCCAGCATCAGGTGCTGTTTGCACTACAGTGTAAATTTTGGAGGCTGAGGGTCAGCAGTAAGGCCATCTCCTGTAAAGGATGTGCCGGAAAATTGATACTAAAATTCCTGCTCCACTGTGAAAGTCTCCCGTTTACTGTTTACATGGAATCCAACAGTATGTGGTTTCTGGTGCCTTCGTTCTCATTAGTTTTCCTCTGGATGAGATGTGCTTAACTATGGATCTCTGTTATTTTGTCCCATCTGCACAGATATTTGGGATATTAAAGCAGAATGCATTACTGTTGCCTGGTGTCTTCTTCACTACAAAGAAAGGGAACAGACCTTCTGCCTTGTTTGAATAGTGAGGTGGGGATTATATTTGGTTTGAGGAGGGTAGACTGCATTTTATTTTGATATCCTAGCCAGAAAAAAAAATAACCTTGATTTCTGGGTAGATTGAAAACCCATAGACTTAGGAACTGTAGTTTTCAGTCTCATCAGGACAGTATCTCATCTGGACACTCCCAAAGTTGTCAAAGAAGGCTTGGTACAGTGACTTAGGAAAGAAGTGATTTTCCGATCTGGTACCTTGTAATGCTCAGTCCTTGGCCTGCTGTAAGGGCAGAAACAGAGCCCTCAGACTTCCAGCCCACAGGATAACACAGAAATTAAAAGCATAGACTTTGAATCCCAGTTACCTGGGGCTTAAATCATACCTGAGACGTCATGTGACCTTTAGATGTCATTCCCCTCATCTGGCGGGAGGTAAGAACAGTTTTCACTTCGGTAGCCTGGGGATCATGAGGTGTACAAACCTGTGACAAGCAGTGAGCGCAGTATCTAAGCCACACTCTGTCGCCACATGAGCCCTTTGTGCCGATGAGCCCTTTCTAGATTTTGAGAAATACAAATTATAATACTCGTATTTGCAGTTCATTTTACAGTTTGCAAGGATCTTGCAGCACAAAGTTACTTTGCTGCATATTGACGGTTTCAGAAAGTTCTCAGCTCTGCACACTTGCACTCTGCAAGGCGGTCTCTCCGTTGTAGGTGACAGAATCATTATCTATGCATGAGGTTTCCAATATTATTATTTACAGTGAGGTCGGCTGACAGCTGAGCTTCACCAAAGATGTGGAGGTGGTGATGGATGAGTTGTTCTGTAGTTCTGATTACATGCCAGGCACTGTTTGAAGTGCTTTCCATGTGTTCTGTAATGCCCTATAACTCCATGAGAAAGGTACTCTGAATAATTCCCATGTTACAAGTGAGTTCTAGTTCTCCACCAAAGTCACAACCCTTAGAAAAACATGGGTGCCCCAGACAGCACAACTCCACAGATCACCAGTGCTCAGTATTACCATTTCAATTTCTAGACTATATCTAACAGTGGGGGAAGGTGTGAAAACCTTACTTATTAAAGGCTGATAATATGCACCTAAGTTTTAAGAGACTGTTAGTGTAACACTACTGTTCTCCCAAGAAATGTCAACATCTGTGCTGTTCCTGGCCCCAGTTCCCCTCCTGCAATGGCATGGCTATCCGTGATCACAACTGGTGGGTATTAGAGGGGGAGCAAGCAGAGGATGGGGCCTCAAGCAGCAGTGAGTGTTTGAGAAACAGACTTCTCAGGAGACAGCTTAGGTAAGACAGCTTGTTTAATTGGGGGATACAAAGGGTATTTAAACATTTAGGGGGTGAGTCGGGGCTATCAGGGTGAGTGCACATCATTGGCCAGGTCTAGGGTGCTGAGGGTGCCTCATTTGCAATAAGAAGGAATTGCAGGTATTGCTAGACATGACCTTACAAGGGGAAAGGGAGTTAACCTGGCTGCCAGGCTGTGTGACCTCAGGGGACAGGGATGGGGCCACAGGGGTGCATGCTCCAGGGCATGCGGGCCCCAGGATGGGGTGGGAGCGTGGAATGGTCCTGCTCCTGCTGATTTCAGGGTGAGATTTCCCAAGTTTGGATATACCTTGACACCACTCCTACTCCAAGGCAGCTCTCCACGGTCCCACAGTTCCCTGGCCCCACAATCTGCATGTATCAGTCTGCCAGGAAACTAGTACTGGTTAAGGGTCAGAGCAAAGAAATGATGTACAGCATTATCACTGCCCTCAAACTGCCTGTAGGACTAGCTGGGGCATCAAGTCCACCACAAGTAGAATGCCATGGGTTGGAGGGACAATACTTGATGTTAGTACACATCTTTTCCTAGCATATATTCTATTTTAAATGTTAAGATCTGTGCCATCCAGAAACCCTCCAAGCAAGCAGTTATTATCCCCATGGTAGTCAGCTCAGCTTAACAGACATTTAAGCACCTTGCCTTGGGTTCTCAGCTACCATAACCCTTTAATTCTTACTTCTGACATTGTGTTTAGTTTATTCTCCATAACTCCCTGATTCTAGAATCAGCTGCAGATACTCCTAGCATTGCAGTTCCCTGGGATGGCTTTAAAATGCCTTGCTTGGGGCTCTGCATCTTGCCTGGACAGCACAGCAAAGCAGGCCCTGGTGGTGGGGGGTGCAGGTTAGCGGTTCCCTTGGACATGAGCATGGGAGAACTAGCCCAGCCACTCATCTGTCATGAGGTGGAGTGGGTGGGTACAGGGGTGATGCTGTCCCCTTGCCCACCTCAACACCTGTGGTAGTCGGGAGAGCTGGCCCTGAGGTCATGAGAGTGGGAGAGCTATCCCTTCCTGCCCCTTATGAGTTTGGGAAAACAGGCTGTGCACCTCAACTGGGTAACAGAGTAGAGCTGACCCTGGTGGGGAAGTTACAAGTGAGCCAGCCCTGAGGGTATGAGAGCAGGAGAGCTGTCCCAACTCGTCACCAGCTGCAGGGCCCTGCCCCTCGACTAGGCAGCACAGTGGAGCTGGCCCTAGTGGAGGGGGACACAGGTGAGCCAGCCCAGAGGGTGAGAGTACAGGAGTGCTGTTCCCAACCCTTATCTAGTGAGGTGGCGTGAGTGTGGGGATAATCCCCACACACACATCCCTCACTACCTGCAGCAGTCAGGAGAACTGGCCCTGGGGTCATGAGAGCGGTCAGTTAGCCCTGTGCATTGGCAGCTGCAATACTTGGGAGAGTAGGCCCTGCATCTCATCTGGGCAGCACAGTAGAGCTGGCCTTGGTGGATGAGGTGCAGATGAGCTAGCCCGAAGGGCAAGAGCACAGGAGAGCTGGCCTGCCACTCATCTGGTGTGAGGTGGTATGGGTGCAGGGATGCAGGCTCTTCCTTCCCTCGCAATATGCAGTAGCTGTTCCTGGGGTCATGAGAGCTATTCCTGCTCCCTCACTGGCTGTAGCACTTGCGAGAGCTGGCCCTGCACCTTGCTTGGGCAACACAGAAGAGCTGGCCCTGATGTCAAAAGCACAAGTGAGCCATTCCTGAGGGTGTGAGAGCAGGAGAGCTGGTCCAGCTCCTCCCTGGCTGTCACACTTGGGAGAGTGCCCCACACATACACTTTTACTGGGCGACACTGTGGAACTAGATCAGGTGGGTGAGTGCAGGTGGACCAGCCCAAGGTCGTGAGAGCAGGAGAGCTGACCCTGCCTCCTGCTGAGGGCAGCATTGGGTGGCCTTGCTGAGCAGTACTGTGTCTGATGGTGCAGATAAGGCAAGCCAGCACAAAGACCAGCTCAGCTACCACCCAGGCCTAAATCCAGGGCTCTGAGTTGGCCACCCCAAAATCTTCATCATCTGTGAACTCTTTAGACTTGTAAAAGGGCCAGTCCTGCTGATCCAAAGCTGCAGCATCTCCATGACACAGGGCAACAACAGGATAACTAGGAGTCTCAGGGAAGGCTCAATATTGATGGTGTCACAGAAGCCAAAGGCCTCAGAACCAGACCAAGGACTCATTGCAATGAATATTTGCAACTGAAGATGTGTGAACAGAGGGATATATTGTGACACACTACAGTTTCCACAAGTTGAGTTGTTTTCTATGCTTTGTTTTATTTTGTTTGTGTGTTTTTATTTTGGGGGTGTTGAGATGGTGAAGGATAGATACGAGGAGATGGGGAGATAAGAAGGAATGGGGTGCATGGTGTGGAACTCAGAGGCAATAAAATTGGGTTTGTTTTTGTTTCTGTTGTTGTTTTGATGTCCTGCGTGCCTCTACCACAATTCAGCAGCTTTTCCTGACCCTACTTGGCCACAGCATGGAGGCTAAGCACTGTGAGAATGAAGGAGATGTCTGAAGACGTGGCTGGGTGGGTAGGGCAAGGGCACCTTCTGTGGCCGCCTGCCAGGGGCCAGGAGGGGGCAGGGCAGTGTGAGACATCTCTGAGAGGCTGGCCTGCAGCAGCAGCCAATACCTCACACCCCACAACTATGAGTCACAGTTCTTTTCTTTGGGGTGTGGTGAGGATTGCTGAGAGAAAATTGGGTTAAAATTGTTTAGGGGCCCAGCTTGGAAGCTTCACATTCCCCTTGACTTCCTGCCTTCCCTGGATCAGTTTCCTGCTCACATGTTCCCCAGCACCCTGACTAGACCAGGTCTCCCAGGCTGGGTCCATCTCCAAGAGCAGAGGCCAAATTTCTGGCAGCACTGTTTTCCTTTCATTCCTTTGGTTCCTCTGCTGCAGATTTCATGCAGCTGCTCTGTGGTGCATTTCATGACTGATCAGATGAAGTTAGCCTTGCTATTTAACGATCCTCCAGAAAGCATGTTCCCTTGTGCAGGAGCCACACCCATCATACTCCAATCATCTGACCCCTTGAGTAGAGTGCATGGGACAAGAGAAATGGTCCCCATGCCATTTTCCCAGTCCTAGCAGGCCTTCCTGGCCTTCTGGCTTCACTCCCTCTATCACTTCCCAGCTTCTACTTGATCTTTTGGATGCTGAAGCATTTTGTATGTGCAACATGTCCATGTTTGGTCATAAGAGAGCATCACATTCCTTGGAACTGGAGTCAGAGATGGTTGCAAGTCACCATGTGCTGGGAACTGACCTGGGTCACCTACAAGAGCAGCCAGTATCTTTAACCACTGAGCCATCTCTCTGGCCCAGTTTTTTAAACTGACAATTTGGTGCTGTGCTTGTAGCTCAGGGTGGTACTACAGGGAGAGATTTCCATGACTGGTACTCAGAGAGAGGTCAGAGGCTAGTTTACAGAAGGCCAAGTTCAAGGATCCCAGATCTTCAGTAGATAACAACTTGCAATGTGGCTGGTCCACAGATAGGAGAAAGCCTTGACTGTGTGCTATCTGTACAAGCTTCCTGACCCATTGCAGTTCCAGATGCTCTCCTGGGCATCATAACAACAAGTTCATCTCAGGCCCCCTAAATTCATGTTCTTATTCCCATGTCTTCAGTACAGGCAGTATCTCTTTTTGGCCATATGAAACCTTCCGCACTGGAGAGATGGACCAATGAGTAACTACCACACAAGTGTGAGACCTAAGTTCAGAACCCTGGAAACTATGTAAAGCCCAATATAGTGTACATGCCTGGAATTCCCAGCTCGTTTGATGCGATAGGAGGCTGTGCTGGCTAGTTATATGTCAACTTGATTCAAGCTAGAGTCATCTGAAAGGAGGGAACCTCAAATAAGAAAATGCCTACATACAACCTGGCTGAGGAGCATTTTCATAATTTTTGATTGATGTAGGGTAGGAAGGGTTCAGCCTGTTGTGGGTGAGGCCATCCCTGGGCTGGTGGCCTTAGGTTCTATAAGAAAACAGGATGAACAAACCAGTAAGCAGCACCCCTTCATGGCCTCTGGATATAGCTCTTGCCTTCAGGTTCCTACCCTGTGTGAGTTCCTGCCTTGACTTCCCTCAATGATGTATTACAACCCCAAAGTATAAGCTGAAATAAACCCTTTCCTCCCCCAAGTTTCTCATGTCATGGTGTTTCATCCAACCCTAACTAGGACAGCAACTGGTACCAGGACTGTGGGAAATTGCTATGATAGACCTGACCATATTGTTTGGGAGAGGATTGTGGACAGACTTTGGAACTTTGGGAGAGAGAAGCTACTGAATGTTCAAAGCTTGGTGAGCTATTCTATGAGAGCTTTGAAGATAAGAGTCTCTGAGAAATTAGATGATGGAGGCCTGGCTTGAGAGGTTCCAAAGGGAAGTCTGAGAGTCACATAAAAACTCTATCAGAGATGTTGCATATTTAGAGTTAAGAATTTATGGTTCTGTAGGAGGAGCCAAGATGGCGCCGAGCAGTGTGGACCGTGTTTGGAAGCTCCAGTGAACATTTCAGGGAATTGCACAGATTTCTGAGCCAGGAACACCAAGGTCCCCACACCACGACAGCAGGAGTGCTCCACGGTTCGGAGGGACCAGGGTGCAGAAGACCTGCATGCCCCTACACACGGGAGGAGCGTGGATTTTCTCGGATTGGAGCAGCAGCAGCAGAGGCAGCAGTACCAGTGGCGGCACCAGCGACAGCAGCAGCAGCAGCTGAGGTTTGCAGCTCAGAGCCTTTCAGTGAAGGCGATTGATGTGGTGGCCAGTGGGAGTAGCTGAGGGAGAGGGGACTCTGGACTGGATTTGGGTCGCGGGGTGCCCTATGACCCAAACTGGACTCGGCGGACAGTTCAGCCCCAGAGTCCTGGGCTCAGCTCAGTGCCGTGGAGACGCTGGCTTAGCACAGTAAGCAATTCTGCCTGAGGCGTCAGATCAGTGCAGCGGCAGCTCCCCTGCTGTGACGCAGGCTGGGCTGAGTACTCAGGCCCACCCTAGGATCCAGCTCAGCGCAGCTGCAGTTCTCCTGCTGTGGCACGGGCTGGGCGGAGCGCTCAGGTCCACCTTAGGATCCAGCTCGGCGCAGCCGCAGTTCTCCTGCTGTGGCGCAGGCTGGGTGGAGCGCTCAGGTCCACCCTGGGACCCAGCTCGGTGCAGCCACAGTTCTCCTGCTGTGACGCGGGCTGGGCGGAGTGCTCAGGTCCACCCCAGGACCCAGCTCGGCGCAGCCTCAGTTCTCCTGCTGTGGCGCAGGCTGGGCAGAGTGCTCAGGTCCACACTAGGTCCCAGCTCGGCGCAGCCGAAGTTCTCCTGCTGTGGCGCAGGCTGGGCGGAGCACTCAGGTCCACCCTATGAACCAGTGCGGTGGGGCCGCAGTTCTCCTGCTGTGATGCAGACTGGGCAGAGCGCTCAGGTCCACCCGAGGCACCAGCTCACCTCAATGAGCAGTTCTGCCCAAGACACTAACTCAGCTCAGCGGGCAGTTCTGGGGCACTGACACAGATTCAGCCCAGAGGCCCTAGCTAGAATTGCCAGGCAGATTAGGACCAGAGTCTCTACCTGAGCTGTGCGCACAGGCTCGGCGGCCCCAAGGCTCTGACTGGACTATCCATACAGTATAGACCTGGAGTACCGGGCTGATTTCAGTGTGGGTCCATAGTCCCTGGCTGAGATCGGTACATAATTGCGCCCCAGAGACTCGGGTGGAGCTCGGCATGCAGTTTAGGGCCAGAGTCCTTAACTGTGCTTGGCAGACAGATTGGACCCAGACACTCTAATGGAGCTTTTAGCACAGTCCTGGCTCTAAGACTCTAGTTGGACACAGTGTGCAGTTTGAATCCGGAATTTCTGGCTGAGGTTGGCGGACGGTTCGGGCCCTGAGTCAATAACTGACCACAGCACGCACTTTGGGCCAAAAACTCCTAGCTGAACTTGGTGCGCAGTCCCAGCCCAAAATTTCTGGCTGTACCCTGTGTGCATTTTGGGTCCAGAATCCCTTGCTGAGCTCGGCTGACAGTTCAGGCCCTGAGAATCTAGCTGAGCTCGGCGCGCGGTTCGGGCCCAGTGTCCCTGGCTGGACTTGGCAGGGAACTCAGAAGGCTGTGGATACCTTGGCCTGACCCAACGCTCATTTAGAGACCCAGAACGATTGCAGGACCCACAGCACAGGGGAGCTGAGGATCACTGGCTGTGAGAGACCAAAACAACAGGGCTAACCTCCTGCCGTCCACACTAGTGAAGCATCAGAGCTTTGAGCCTACAGAAATCCTGAGAAAATAAGTGAGTCTATCAACAGACTCCCTCCATCCAACTCTGGAAGCTACCCAACAAAAAATAAAGCCAGCAAGATGTCTAAAGGACAGCGTAAAAGCATACGGAAAAAAACCCAAAACAACATGGCGTCTCCAGTTTCCAGCTATCCCAAAGAAAACAAGCCAGAGAACTTAAATACAACAGAAATACAAGAAAATGACCTCAAATCCTTAATAAGGAGCATATTAATGGAGGAAACAAATAAAATTCGTAATCAAATACAGGAAGACGCAGCCAAACAGGTGAGAGACATAAAAGAAGCACATAGAGTGGAACTGGAAAAATTTCAGGAAAATGCGAACAACCAGATGAAAGAAATAAATACAACGGTTCAAGCTCTGAAGACCTATAAGGAGGCAATGGAAGAAACTCAGGAATATACAAAAAATGAGATGAAAGAAATAAAAAAAATCAGTTCAAGATCTGAAGACAAAAATGGATTCAATGATAAACACACAGACAGAAGAAAAACGAGAACGTGAGACCTGAGAGAGGAAGGCGAGCAACACAGAGGTGAGCTTTTCTAACAGAATCCAAGAGATGGAAGAACGAATCTCAGGTCTAGAAGATACAATCACAGATCTTGAAGCAACCATTAAAGAAAATGCCAAATCTGGAAAACTCCTGACACAAAACATCCAAGAAATTAAAGACACCATGAAAAGAAGAAATCTGAGGCATTGAAGAAAAAGAAGATATCAGACTCCAAGGCCCAGAAATTATTCTCAACAAAATCATAGAAGAAAATTTCCCCAATCTAAAGAAAGAGATGACTATAAACATACAAGAGGCATACAGAAAACCAAATAGAATTGACCACAAAAGGAAAACTTCCCATCACATAATAATCAAAACACAAAATATACAGAACAAAGAAAAAATATTAAAAGCTGCAAGGGAAAAGGGCCAAATAACATTCAATGGCAAATCTATTAGAATTACACCCGACTTCTCAGCAGAGACCATAAAAGCCAGAAGAGCCTGGACAGAGATCCTGCAAACCCTAAGAGACCACAGATGTCAGGCCAGACTACTTTACCTAGCAAAACTATCAACAATCATTGATGGAAAAAACAAAATATTCCATGTCAAAAACAAATTCAAACAGTACCTATCCACAAATCCAGCTTTACAGAAGGTACTAGAAGGAAAACTCCATCCCAAAGGGTCAAGCTACAACCAAAACTACTCAGGAAATAGGTAACTATACCATGGCAAAAACACAGCTACACAAACACTCGATTGGAAACAACATCAAAATTAAGACTCTTAACAGTCACTGGTCGCTAATATCTCTCAACATCAATGGTCTCAAGTCTCCAATAAAAAGACACAGACTAACTGAATGGGTGCATAAACAAGATCCAACATTCTTCTGCATTCAAGAAACACATTCCACCTAAAATGATAGGCATTACCACAGGGTAAAAGGTTGGAAAAAAAGTATTCCAAGCAAATGATCACAAGAAGCAAGCAGGCGTAGCCATTTTAATATCAAACAAAATAGACTTTCAACCAAAATTAATCAAAAGGGATGCAGAAGGACACTTCATACTCATCAAAGGTAAAGTCAACCAAGATGACATCACAATTCTGAACATCTATGCTCCCAATACAAGGGCACCCACATTTGTAAAAGATCTTCTAAAAAAACTCAAACCACACATCGATCCCCACACAATAATAGTGACTTCAACACCCCACTCTCACTGAGGATAAGTCATTGAAACAGAAACTAAGCCGAGAAATAACATCATTAACCAATGCCATGGGTCAAATGGATCTAACAGACATCTATAGAAACTTTCACCCAAACAAGAAAGAATATACCTTCTTCTCTGCACCCCATGGAACTTTCTCCAAAATGATCACATCGTAGGTCACAAAGCAGGCCTCAACCGATACAAGAGGATTGAAATAATTCCTTGTATCCTATCAGATCACCATGCTCTTAGGCTGCAATTCAACAACAACAGAAACAACAAAAAGCCTACACGTACGTGGAAACTAAACAACTCTCTGCTAAATGACACATGGGTCAGGGAAGAAATAAAGAAAGAAATCAAGGAGTTTCTGAAATTCAAAGAAAATGAAGGAACAACATACCCAAATTTGTGGGATACATTGAAAGCAGAGTTAAGAGGAAAATTCATAGCACTAAGTGCCTTTAAAAAGAAATCAGAAACATTGCACATAAGCAACTTAACAAAACAGCTGGAAGCCCTAGAAAAAAAAGAAGCAGAAACACCCAAAAGGAATAGATGTCTGGAAATAATTAAACTCAAGGCTGAAATCTGTAAATTAGAAACACAGAGAACAATTCAAATAATCAACAAAACTAGGAGCTGGTTCTTTGAGAAAATCAACAAGATAGACAAACCATTAGCCAAACTAACTAAAAGGCAGAGGGACACTATCCAAATCAACAAAATCAGAAATGAAAAGGGAGACATAACAACAGACACTGAAGAAGTACAAAGAATCATAAGAACCTACTTTAAAGGCATATATGCCACTAAATTTGTAAATCTAAGGGAAATGGACAATTATCTTGATCGATTCCACTTGCCAAAATGGAATCAAGATCAGATAAACAAATTAAATAGTCATATCAATCCTATAGAAATAGAAGCAATCATTAATAGTCTCCCAAACCAAAAATAAATAAATAAAAGGCCAGGGCCAGGTGGTTTCAGCACAGACTTCTACCAGACCTTCAAAGAAGATCTAATACTGATACTCTTCAAGCTACTCAAAAAGATAGAAATCGATGGAACATTACCAAATTCATTCTCTGAGGCCACAGTCACGGTGATACCTAAACTCCACAAAGACCCAATAAAGAAAGAGAATTTCAGACCAATTTCTCTTATGAACATTGATGCAAAAATACTCAATAAAATACTTGCAAAATGATTACAAGAACATATCAAAGATATCATTCACCATGACCAGGTAGGCTTCATTCCAGGCATGCAGGGATGGTTTAATGTACAGAAATCCATCAATGTAATCCACCATATAAACAAACTGAAAGAAAAAAACACATGATCATCTCCTTAGAAGCAGAAATTCAAAATTCAACACCCATTCATGTTTAAAGTTTTGGAGATATTGGGAATACAAGGAAAATACCTAAACATAATAAAAGTTATATACAGCAAGCCAATAGCCAACATCAAATTAAATGGAGAGATACTCAAGAAAATTCCTCTAAAATTGGGGACCAGACAAGGCTGCCCACTTTCTCCATATCTCTTCAATATAGTTCTTGAAGTTCTAGCCAGAGAAATAAGACATTAAAAAAAAGATCAAGGGGATCCAAATAGGAAAGGAGGAAGTCAAATTATCTCTATTTGCAGATGATATGATAGTGTACATAAGTGACCCCAAAATTACATCAGAGAACTCCTACAGCTGATAAACATTCAGCAAATTGGCTGGACACAAAATTAATTCAAAAAAAGTCAGTAGCCTTCCTATATACAAATGACAAACATGCAGAGGAAGAAATTAGGAAAACTACATCCATCGCAATAGCCACAAGCAATAAAAATATCTAGAAGTAACTCTATCCATGCAAGTGAAGGACTTGTTTGAAAAAAAACTTTAAATCTCTGAAGAAAGAGATTGAACATAACATCAGAAGGTGGAGAAATCTCCCTTGTTCATGGGTTGGGAGAATTAATATAGTAAAACTGGCCATCTTACCAAAAGCAATTTACAGATTCATTGCAGTCCCTATCAAACTACCTGCACATTTTTTTTAAAGATTTTAAAAGATCAATTCTCAACTTCATATGGAAAAACAAAAAACCCAGAATACCTAAGACAATCCTATACAATAAAAGATCCTCAAGAGGAATCTCCATACCCAATCTCAAGCTGTACTATAGAGCAATAGTAATTAAAACAGCATGGTACTGGCACAGCAATAGGCTGGTTGATCAATGGAATCGAATTGAAGACCCAGAAATGAATCAACACATATAGTGTTACTTGATTTTTGACAAAGAAGCCAAATCTATTCAATGGAAATAGGATAGCATCTTCAACAAATGGTGCTGGTCTAACTGGATATCTACGTGTAGAAAAATGCCATTAGAGCCATATTTGTCACCATGCACAAAACTCAAGTCCAATTGGATTAAAGACCTCAACATAAAACCTGAGACACTAAATCAATTAGAAGAAAAAGTGAGGAAGAACCTGGAAGACATTGGCACAGGAGACAATTTCCTGAACAGAACTCCAACAGCCCAGGCCTTAAAGTCAACAATTAAAAAATGGGACCTCTCATGAGGATGAGAAGCTTCTCAACGCAGGAGGCACTGCAATAGAACAAAGTGATAGCCTACAGACTGAGAGAAAATCTTTACCAACCCTACATCTGACAATGGTCTAATATCCAAAATATATAAAGAACTCAAGAAATTAAACACCACCAAACCAAATAGCCCAATTGAGAAATGGAGCCCAGAACTAAACAGAGAATTCTCAACAGAGGAATATCGAATGGCTGAGAAACACTTAAAGAAATGCTCACTGTCTTCAGAGAAATGCAAATCAAAATGACTCTGAGATTCCATCTTACACCCATCAAAGATAAAAAATTCAAGTGACACCACATGCTGGCGAAGATGTGGAAAAAGATGAACACTCCTTCATTGCTGGTAGGAATGCAAACTTGAACAACCACTTTGGAAATCTATCTGGCACTTTCTCAGAAAACTGGGAATAGGGCTTCCTCAAGACCCAGATATTCCACCCCTTGGAATATACCCAGAAAATGTTCCCCTACACAACAAGGACATATGCTCAACCATGTTCATAGCAGCCTTATTCATAATAGCCAAAACATGGAAACAGCCTAAATGTCCCTCGGTTGAAGAATGGATAAAGAAATTGTGGTACATTTACACTATGGAATACTACTCAGCTATTAAAAACAAGAAAATCCCAAAATTTGTGGACAAATGGATGGGACTAGAAATGATCATAGTGAGTTAACCCAGAAGCAGAAAGACTCACATGGTATATACTCACTTATAATTGGGCACTAGCCCAAGAGGCATATCCCACAAAAGTCTTCACTTACCAGGAGATTGGGATAGATGTGAGGACATCCTACTGGGACTCTAGGTAAGAGAAATATAGGAGATGGGGAAATAGAAGGATGTAGAGGGTCCTAGAAACCTACAAGAAGAACATCATGATGGGTGGATTGGGGCCCGGAGGGTCTGCTCAAACTATTGTACTAAGGACAATACAAGTAGTAAACATCAAACCCCTACTCTGATCTACCCAATGGACAGGACATTCTCCACAGTTATGTGGAGAGTGGGGAATGACTTAGACATGAACTCTGATGCCCCATATTTGACCACCTCCCCTTGGTGGGGAGGCCTGATGGCCCTCAAAGAAAGAATAAGCAGGCTACCAAGATGAGACTTGATAGCCTATGACCATGCAGTCGGGGAGGAGGTCTCCTCAGTCTTAGACCTAGGGGAGGGGAATAGGGTGAAAGTGGGAGGGAGGGAAGAATGGGAGGATACAAGTGATAGGATAACCATTGAGTTGTAATCAGAATAAAGTAATAAAATTAAAATTAAAAAAGGTCACCCAGGTGGTGCTTGTTTTGAAGGCATGAAGGGGTTATGAACAGCAGCTGAGACTTGGTACTGTGATAGGCCAGGAGAGGCCACTGGTGAAGGTGCATCCTCAGTAGCAGTTGAAGGCCCAGGACTGAATGGGTCATGCAGAGCATTTGAGATTTCACACCATGAGGAGAACCCAGGAAGGACTGTCAGTGAAAGTGCAGCCCAGTTGCATCAGAAGACTGCAGCATTTTAGAGATGGCAGTACCATGAGATGACCACCAATAGCAGCAGTGGCTGAGTGAAGCCAGGTAGAGCCTAGAAGACAATTTGTGCTGCCAAGGGTGGACCCAGAGACGTGTCCCAAGCCCTTTGGAGGAGCCCAGAAGATAGTGACTGGATTCCTAGACATTGGACATTGAGTTGTTGGCACAGTTGCTCTGATTTGATTGTGACTATACCCTGATTCTACCCTCTTGATGTAAGAAAGTATTTAACTTATTTTTTTATTTTTACAGGAGCTCACAGTTGAAAGATTGAACTTTTAAAGAGCCTTTTGAATTTTACAGAGACTTTGGATTTTAAAAGAGACTCAATATTTTAAAAAGGCTGGATTTTCAAGTGTTTGGATATTTTTTAAAGACTGTAAGACTTTGAAAAACTGGAATGTTTATGTTGTAATGTTGACATTCAAGTGTAATCTTCGGGATAAGCAAGAATGGAAAGGTTAGGGCTTTCCAGTGATATGTTTCGGTGTGTCAAGTTGACAAGGAGTCAATTGTGCTAGCTAGTTTTATGTCACCTTGACATAAGCTAGAGTCATTTAAAAGGAGAGGACCTCAAATGAGAAAATGCCTCCATGAGATCCAGATGTAGGGTATTTTTAAAATTACTGATGGATGGGGAAGAGTCTAGCCCATTATGGGTGGTGGCACCCCTGGGCTGGTGGTCTTGGATTCTATAAGAAAGCAGGCTGTAGCCGGGCAGTGGTGGTGCATGCCTTTAATCCCAGCACTCAGGAGACAGAGGCAGGCAGATCTCTGTGAGTTCAAGACCAGCCTGGTCTATAAAGCAAGTTCCAGGACAGCAAGGGCTATACAGAGAGACCCTGTCTCAAAAAAAAAAACCAAAAAACAAAAAAACAACAACAACAACAAAAAAACAAAAAAAAGAAAGAAAGAAAGAAAGAAAGAAAGAAAGAAAGAAAGAAAGAAAGAAAGCAGGCAAGCTGGGGGGGGGGGCGGGCAAATCAGTAAGCAGCGTCCTCCATGGTCTCTTCATGAGCTCCTGTCTCCAGGTTCCTGCCTTGCTTGAGTTTCTATCCTGACTTCCTTTAGGAATGGACTATGGTAATAATGAATCATCAGAGCAATCATTAGCCCTAACTGGGAGCGAAATGAGGCAGAGGCAGGAGAATCCTCAGAAGCTCATGGATCAGCCAGCATAGTAGACACAGTGGTAAACAGCAAGAAATCCCATGTCAGGCCAAGTGGAAGGTAAACACTGTCACCTGAGATAGTCTCCTCTCCACATGTGTGCCTGTGACACGTGAACACTCACACTTATGAACACAAACACACATACACACAGAGAGAATTTTAAAAAGAAACTGAAAAACAGAGGACTATCTCCAAAATGTCTTTGGGGTGGACACAGTCATGGCCTCTGATGACAATGATCAGGAACTGTCTGTCTAATGTCCAGTATAATTCCTAATCAAGATCCAGCCATGGTGATCAACTCTCAAACAATGACCTCATCACATCACTCCCACCCTGGAAGGAAAGGCTGTCCTGATTGCCAGAGCCAGCAGAAGGCAGCTGTAGCAGGACTTGACCGGGTTCTCTTTCCGGCTTTGTCATCCTTTACAATGCAGCGTTTCTGTCTTTTTCCACAGTTGCCCAAATCCCCTTCTATTTTCTACAGTGGCCTGACTTGATAAATGTTCTGTTTGCTCAAAAATATTCCCCCGATGTAAGAATGTTTTGGGATCTTCAACTGTGTTCCTTCTAAAGCAAACTGGCTGCTGCTGCAAGGACCATAGCCAGAGCTGGTACCACAAACTGCCATCATGTCTTTTCCTGGTCACAGAGAACTGGAATAAAGGGGAGCAGCTGACTTGGGCAGACAGTCCTCTGGCTAGCCTACAGCCTGCGACCTACAACCTGCAGCTGTCCACGGGAAGATCAGCCTCTCAGGAGCTCCAGGGACGCCAAGAACAAATGTGCTTCATCTGTTTAGCTGTCCTTGAGTAAACCACGTCCTTTGAATGGCCACAGCCCTTATTCTTTCTCAGAGATAGTCTCCGGAGAAGAAGAATTGTGTCCTGAATTACATCCCCAGGCTCTTCATCCCGGAGAAGAGCTCCATAGATGTGTAGTCTACACAGTCAGATAGGCAAGACATATTGACATTCTTTATCTTAAGGGAGTTGGAACTTGGCTCTGACCCCTATTCCATTAGAAATCAGGGGTGGTTTTTCTTTTAAATGTATCCTTCCTTCATCCATTACATCCTGACCTCAGGTTTTCCTCCCTCCATTCCTCCCTGTCCCCCCTTCCTCACCTCTCCCCCAGATCCACTCCTCCTCCATTCCCCTTCAGAAAACAGCAGGCCTCCCAAGAAGGATACCAACTAAACATGACATAACAAGATACAGTAATACTAGGCACAGACCCTAGTCTTTTCTTAGTTGAACACATGAGCTCTCACTGAAAGCTCATGGCAACAAAGCTAGTGTGATTTTTATTCTCATTTTAAACGAAAAGGCAGAGGCACAGAAGTGTAGGCAACCTGTTCAAGGTAATATTGAGCACAGGCAATTATGCCCTACTCCTTTTTTTGAATGTGGGTCTCATGTAGCCCAGGATGGCCTGGAACTCACTGTGTGGCTGATGATGACCTTGAGGCCCAGGTGCTGGCACTGCAGGGGTGCACTGCCAGGCCTGGTTTAATGTGGTGCTGGGGATCACAGCAGGGCTTTCCGCATGTCCAGCTGAGCTACATTCCCCAGCCCACCACGTCCCTATTCTAATCTAATTCCCCAATTTCTCAGTCTTTGTTTGAAGCATGAGTCAATGAGTCGCTGGGATCCATTTTTGACCCATGATCTATTTCCTCTTTGACGCTCACCAACCCTTACTCCATTCAGATTTAATTTACCCGCACCTTTGTCTGAGAAGGTTGTTTGCTGTAATAATTAGTTCCAATGCCAGGTGCCATTCTAAGGATGGAGAGGAAAACAGAATAAATATGGCCGGAAATGGCATATTTTGAAATACAACTTCTAGTTGCTATTAGGTCACAAAGGTTTTTTTGTTTTGCTTTGTTTTTTCGTTTTTTGTTTGTTTTTGTTTTCATGCTGAGGTATTTCTTGTAAATCAGTTGTAAACAAAATGTTCCACATAGTTCAGCTAGGCCTTGGCTTGCTTTCCTTTGAAAGGTCTGGCTTGGGTCACAGAACGGGACAGGTCCTGGTTAGTCTGGCTGTTTACTGTCAGTTATGTTATGTGTGTGATGTGATGAAACTTAAGCATGTAAGCGTATGTCCCATGTGTTCCAAGTGGATCTTAAAGGTTTGTTTTTATTTACATGTATGAGAATCTACTCGCACTACATGAGTGCCCGGTGTACACCGAGGCCAGAAGCTGGATTCCTTAGAACTAGGCTTACAGAAGGTTGTCAGCTACCATAGAGGGGCTGGCTACTGAGCCCAGGGCCTCTGTGAGAGCAGCAAGTGCTCTTACCACTGAGCCATCTCTCCAGCTTGGGCTTGCTTGGGATTTGGAACAAGCTCATGATTCAGTAGGTTAAAACCATACTGGTAAAAGTGCCATGCTATGTGAGCTTGCTCCTGCTCTATACAACATTTCAGCCCTCCATCTTTATTTCACTGAAAAGGAAACTGAGGCACAGACAAGCTGTGTGACTTGTAAAGCTCTGACTGGCAGGCAGGTGACTCTAGAACTCCTTTCAAAAAACAAAGGTACAATCACACATCATTAAATTCACCTCTTTAGTATGGAGTTCATTGATGCATGCTATATCTGCAAGGCCATCAAGGTGGGCGTCCGTCACTCTTACCCAAGTCAGGGCCATTTTCTTCATCACTACAATAAACATGGTGTCTCTTAAACAGTCATTCTCCATATCACCCAGCTCCTGCTGTCCACAAATTTACTTCTGTCTCTATGGATTTGTCTTTGGTGGACATTTTGTACACTTGAGATTGTAAATATATGACTTCTGTGCCTGTGCAGCTCTTATTTTAACAAAACAAGGGCCATAGACTTTGGGGTGCCCCAACATGAAGTAGAGTTGTTGGAGTCCACCTGGAGTTGCTATCTATGGCAGTTGAGCCTGTGTTTCACAATTGTGTGCAATGGAAAATTAGGAATGTCTCTCTCTGCTGTGAGCAACAGAAGCCTTTAATGCTCTGACAACCATCTATCAATCTCAGTGTACCCCTAGAAACTACAGACCAGAGACAAAATGAAAGTAATTGAAATTACCCATGCAAGGTAATGGGGGAGGTCTGATGAACGTGCACGTGTATCTTAAGGCTTCAGGCATCTTTCTACAAGGCATACCGGTGTGTGAGCTCTGGGGCTTATAAAATCCCTCCACATACCCTTGGGGACTGGAAGGGAAGAACACTTGGCCTTGGTTACTATGATCCTGGCTTTCAGGGTCCAACAGAGAACCCCATCCTGGCAATGGCTGTGAAGGACATGGCCCCACCTTTGTCAGGAAGCGTGGCTACTGGCTTCCTCCTTGCTGCAGGGCAGGGTGCAGCTGCCAACCTAGCCACTTGGGATTTTCAGGCCTGTTCAGGGCTTTTCTTTCCTCACAAACACTGCTGTATTAGATCTTTTTTACTAAGTTAGTTGTTAGATTTTTTCCCTCAGAACTCGGTGCCAGCATTCCTTACCCGTCTTGTCATCACAGGCCATGGTGAAGTGGAATTGAGTTGCCAGGGCAATGAAGTCATGGAACATACCTCTGATTTAGGTAAGCAGGGGCCAGTGCAGGTTTCCACAAGTCCGAGTGATTCTATGGTCAACATTTGTCACACTCAGCTGGTCATTAATGGGCTGGTGTTGGGAGGAGCCTGGGTTCTACAAAGCTGTGCTACATTAAAATGCCACATGTTGGAATGAGGACCAGCTCAGCCCGCTCCTAATTCTCTGTCCCCTGTCTGGGCTGACTGAGAGAGATGCTATGTACATCTATGGCTAATGGCAAGATAGAGGATCCCAGGGCTGGGCTGGATCCAAGTGGAGGAGACAGTTGTTAGTGGGGCAGCCAGAGGCCTCATAACTGACAGGGAGCTCAAACTAGATTAAGTGGGAGGTAGAAGGCCTGAGCCCCAAAATTGTGTAAACAAAAGGACTCAATCAGGGACAAGTGGGAAAAGGCATCTTAAAAACCTACATAGGACCCAGGCATGGTGTGTACTCCTGTAATCCCAGCACTTGGGAGGAAAAGGCAGGTGGATCACTGAGGCCAGCCAGGTCTATAGAGTGAGTCCAGGATAGCCAAGAGTACAAGAGAAACCCTGACTCTAAAAACAAACAAACAACAACAACAACAACAAAAACAAACAAAAATAAAAAGCAAAACAAAACAAGAACATGCACATAGGTTAGAAAGGGGACACAAAGGACTCAGGGTCAGTGGCCAGTACAAAATCCCAGTAGTACTAAAGGGTACAAAGGATGGTGAAAGGTACTCAGGGAAGGCTTCTTTGGGAAATTTTAGGGTCTCTCTGGGAAATTTGTGTTTGTTTCTCCAGGGACTTCTGAGGCATGGGGAGTGTGGACCTGTTGCTAGAATTACTTGTAAGTGAAGTGAAACACCCAACCAATGAATATAGCCCGGTTTATAAAGACATTTTTTTCCACCCAAGTCCAGATCAAGATAGACACTCATCCCTACGGCCTTCCTTGGTAAAGGATGCTTTCTTTTATCCTGATTCATTACGAAGTGGTTTGTGGGCTTCAGGTAGCAAGAGGAAACATCTCAGACACATTTTGCGACAAGCCCTTTTCTCCTTTTCCCATGCGACTGTTAACAATAAAACATCTTATCCAAGGTCAGAACGGTTTGCCAAGGGAGCTAACTGCAGCATCAGCTGCACACTTCACTCTCCATTTTTTTTGTTTCCTCCTTGTCTTTAGTCCATGAAAACATCTCGTATTTTCTTTCTACTGTGCTTAAAATGGCTTTACCATGGCTTACTATATATGTGTGGTGCTGGGGACTAAACCCAAGGTCTTGCATATGCTTGGCAAGTGCTGTTCCTATAGTTTACTGAGTATTTCAATGTAACCCCCAGGTGGTTGGGAAATGGTTCATTTTACCTACAGTCTGAGGTCATCTCTGCTTCCATGTTTGTTCCCTCTATTCCAGCCTTATAACAGCCAGTGTGATCTTTTATTCATTCATTTTAAGACAGGGTCTCACTATGGATTTGTAGTGCTGGGTGGCCTGGAACTCACTACATAGATCATGTTGGCCTCAAACTAAGCAATCTGCCTGCCTCTCCATCCCAAATTCTGCATTTAAAGGTATTCATCACCACAGCGTGTGGTCTTAAATATTTTCTTCAACCTTTGTTTTCTTCTTGTATAACACTTCAGGCAATGTCCCAAGCTTCTGTCTGTCATTGCTGTTTTGTCAGGGACCCAGAACAGCCTGTAGTTTTTAATTTCCCTTCTGCAATCAGTGCTGTTTTTTCTTGGGGAAACTCCTCTTTGGGTCTTATGATCCCAAGGCTAGCTTCCACCATAGCACCCACTTTTTCCTTTCTTTGCTCTAAATCATACTGTAGTCATAAGGTAGGAACATGGCTCAGGTTAGACCATGTCCCCTTTGAGCAACCACACAGATTAGTTTATCAGGTATATACGTGAACCAAATTGTGTCAGGTTTTGTTCTTGATTTGTTTCCTCCCATTTTGGAGATAGCAGGATAGTTTTCTTCCTTTTTAGATCATTCTTAGATTATACCTGGCAAGCGTCAGTGACTGTTCTCTTACCAGACTGACAGAGTCTGTTGATGCAAGAAAAAATAAGTTCAACAAGAAATAGAGAAAGAGGGATGGAGAGGAGGCTCGGCAGTTAAGATCACTTGCTGCTCTTGCAGAGGACCTGAGTTCTGTTCCTAGCACCATTGCAGGGCAGCTTATAAGCTATAACTCCAGTTCCAGGGGATCTGATGCCTTCTGAGCTCTGATGGTATCGATTCACACATACACATGCATTTACATACTTTTAAAGGAACAAATACAGAGACAATTAGTAGAAAAAGAAAGTCTTGATAATACTATCTAAGCTCTTGGATCTAGCCTTGCTTGAAGTTTTAATACCAGAATTTAGAGTCTTGTAAATCAATAAATTGTTTTCTCAGCTAAAACAAGTTTACAATAACTTTTTGTTACATGTTTAAGAAGACTTAATCAAAAGTGTGTGATCTGGCTGTTTATCATCTGCCTCTTCTCCTGGTTCTCAGTGGTCGTCCATATAAATTTCCCTTCAGTCCTTGCTCTGTGCCAGGCTCCCCATGTTGGCGCCTTCACACTGTCTACTCTTCTATGCACTGTGTGGCCACATGTTGTCTGCATATAAGGAATGTTCTTAGGAAGGTGTATCAAGCTGTCTGGCTAACCAGGGTCTCTGTTCCCTCATGGTGATTCCTACTGGAGCTTTTCCTCCTGAGCCCAACACAGACATGAAGAACAAAGCACCCCCACCCCCAGTGAGAGTGTTTCTTGTCCACAGTCCATCTTCTCCACTCAGCTATCAGCTTCATGATTTTTAGAAGCCACTTCTCTGGGAAGGAGTATGTGAGATGGGGGTCTCATGCAATAGCCAAGGCTGTCCTGGAACTCACTACATAGCCTAGGTTGGCCATGACTCAAAGCCATCCCCCACTCCAGCCTCCTGAATGCTAGAATTATATGCATGAGTCATCATGCCTGTTGAGACGATCACTCATCTGCTCCCACCCAGAAATGTGTTTAGCATGTAACTGCATCACATAAAATAGGTGTCTCTGTAATATTTGTCAGTTGAAAACAAAAATAATGAATATCTGACTTGGACATTTTTTATTTCCATGAGATTTGTTAGCCAGTAGACACACACAGGCAGTCCTGAGTCACAATGCCACCACAGAAATCTCCCTAAAGAAGGAAATATCCTCTGGTCTAATCTAGTCCTGCGCTTATGTTGATTTCTTTCTGCATCCCAGAGTGGCTCTTGCTCCCAGGAGGTGGCAGTGTTGTATAGCTAGCCCCTGGTTTGCTGAGGCTCTTAAGCACTATGGGCTGGACTTTGTCCTCTGGAGCCCTGGAAAGCCAAGTGAGGGCTCTCTGAAAGACCTGTGTGTGTTCAAAAGAGCAGAGCCTTTGTTCCAGAGACGGACATGTACAAAGCCAAGACAAACAACCCCCTGATTGATCCATCAGTTTTTTCTGTGTGGTTTGAGAACTCCATTTATCCTAGGGTAGCTCAGGAGTGCACCCCCACCCCCACCCCCACCCCCACCTATCCCAGAAGACAAGAGCCATGCAGTTGCTACATCTGGGGGCTATGGAAGGTTTTTCCTACCCATAATTTCTCTGAGACCTTAAGGTTGCTATAGTGAGTGTAGACAGAACCAGCCACCCCTCCAGACCCAAATGTGGTCATGAATCAGTCACTTCCTATGTGACAAGCTGCTTATTCCACCCCTACCCCACCCCTAAACAGTAATAGTGCCTGCTTCCCAGGTTTGTGAGTAAGTACCTCCTCCCAACTCTCCCTCACCCCCTCACCCCACTATCACACGCATAAGGATGAACTTGTGAGGAAAAATCCACAAGGTTTGTACTAGAAAATGTCTAAAGCCATCCTTGCTCCTACCTACCTCTTTTATCCCCAGTGTGACTGTAAAGCCAGTTTACCAAGTGCCTGTGGTGACTGGACTACATCCCAGTCAGGTAATCTATGCCACCAGCCTATCCCCAGAAGGCTGCTCTTGCTGCTCCCCATGGTGGAGACCAGGTGCTTCTGGGATCCTGACTTCACCCCGGGCCCAGAGGCCTTGGCTCCTTTTCAGGTCATTTGTGTCTACTGAGGCAGAGCATCTGGACTGTAGTGCTGGAAGTGATTTTGGCCTCGTGTTGGGCCCTTATCTCAGAGCTGTGTGAGCCCCATTCCTGCCATGTCAGAACCCATTAGAGAGCCCTCTGCTGAGGCTTTTGAAGGAATAATCTGCCCATAGAGGGAAGGGGCTGTGCCAAACCAGGCCAGATGGAGTAAGTAATGAAGGCCCCAGATTAATCTTGCCTGTCTCCTCTTTCCCACACGAAGGCTCAACCGAGTGCTTGGCAGTCTCAAGACAAATTACACTTGTCAGCTTCAAAGCGTAAGCTTCCTTCCAAGCCAGATTGTTTGCACTTTCCTCTCTCTCTTCTCATCTCTTTCTCCTCCTATCCTGAAATAAGCACTAGAGTTTTAAAAAAATGGGGTACCTAGGAAATGTGATATTTTCCCATGGTTATAATAAAGGCTTCTGTTGGGCATTGATGTGTGCTCAACACTACATATATTCCACTTATTTCTCACTACATCTCTAATATACAATGGATGCAGTAGCCCCATTTTACAGATTAGGAAAGTGGGGTTTAGAGACAAAGCCTGGGTCTAGGGCATACAGCTAGTGAGTCCTGGAACAAAAACCCAAGCCTAAGCATGCAAGTGCAGCTACAGCACAAACACGTTCCTCTGTCTTTGCAGTTAATCTCTGAAGTCTTGACCTCCAGGGGAAACCTTACCCTGAAGCCAGGAATGCAGTCCCTACTCCTTCCCATTGTTAGACATTCTGGAATCATGGACTAAGAGTAATGGGTAAGAACCTGAGACCCACCCCAAGGGAGGGAGCCAACCCCTGGCACTATTAATGATAATCTGCTACGCTTGCAGATAGGAGCCTAGCATGGCTGTCCTCTGAGAGGCCCCACCCCGCAGCAGATCGAAACAGATGCTGAGACCCACAGCCAAACATTGAGCAATGTGTGGAAAAGTGGGGGGAAGTATAGAAGGACACGGAAGGGACAAGAACTCCATAAGAAGACCAAGAGAGTCAACTAACCTAGGCCCATTGGGGCTTTCAGAGACTGAAACCCAACCAAAGAGCATGCATGGTCTGGACCTAGACCCCCTACACATATGTAACAGATGGGCAGCTTGGTCTTTATGTGGCTCCCCTGGTAAGTGGAGCAGGGGCTGTCTCTGACATGGACTTGGTTGTTTCCTTTTGAATCACTTCCTCCTAGCAGAGCTGCCTTGTCTTGCCTCAGTGGAAGAGGATGTGTTTAGTCCTGGTGTGACTTGATGTGCTAGGTGCATTAATATGGGGGGGCTCCCCTTTTCTGAGAAGAAGAAGAGGGTGGAAAGAGGAAAAAAAAGATGGGAGGGTGGGACCAGGAGAAGAAGAGGGAGAGGGCTGCATTCAGAATATAAAGTGAATAAATAAGTACACACACACACACACACACACACACACACACACACACACACACACA
>OU015743.1:159367299-159387729 GCA_907169655.1 Acomys percivali
ACACACACACACACACACACACACACACACACACACACACACACACAGAAAACGAGTAATGGGTAAGGATTAGATTTCCCAGAAACACATATGCTAGAGAGCACTGTAAAAACAACCCCTTGGTCACTGATATGTTTAGCAAGAGAGATTCCCATGGCTAAATTAGTGTTCCCTCATAGACCCACAAGTCCTATGAGCAGCAGAGAGGTCTTCAAATTACAGCTAGGTGTGATGGCAGCATTGAGAATCCTAGGGTGGTCAGTTTACGTATGAGTTTGAATTTAGCCTGAGCAGCACTGTGAAACACTTCCAGAACAACCAAAGGCCAGAGGTGCTCTTATAAAGAAATTCAGTGAACTCCGTCATACTTCCTGGTTCCCCAAAAGCCTTTGGCCTTGTTATGTTTCTCTAGGCATAGCCAGGAGCATCCATTGAAGGATCCCTCAACCAGTTGGAGAGCCTTGCCACGCAGTCCTGTGTTTGGATTAACACAGCAGCAATGCTTGGGAGTCTACAAAATGCAGTCTCTGTGTGAGGCCTCTATACTCCTAAGTGACTAAGAGAAGCCTGGCTCTCATCTAGAAGATAAATAAACTAAGGTTAGGAGACCAGTTAGCATATCAGGTAGGCAAGCATCTTTCAGATGCCCCATTTCTGAATAACTCAATGTAGGTATTGTGCATTTGGTGGGCTAAGTTAGAAGGGCAGGGCATGCTTTTCTTTTGCTCAAACATCTCTGATCAGATAAGTACAAACACTGCAGAGGACAGGGTGCCATATCGAACCTGTATGCAAGTCTACCTATATGACTTCTGGTAATTCTTCATAGGAAAAAGATTTATTTCTGGGGCCTGTTGTTTTCACTTTCATTTTGTGCATCTGAGTACCACTTAACTCTGCTCTGCAGCCTGACAATTTCCAGGCATTTGCACTGAACCAGACTTAACAACCACAATCCTCGACACACACTTACTACACCCTTAGCCCCCTTCCCTAGTCCTGTTTTCCACTTCCCACTAGTGTCTCCTATTGGCTGAGCAGACAGAATCCTGTAGACAGAGGAGCCCACAGAGTGTCTGTGAAGATGGAGCCAATCAGAAATGGGGAAAGCAGGCCTAAGGCTGTGTGTGCAGGTGAGGGCCCAAAACTTGGCACCGTGTGGATAAGGGTATAGGCAGTGCTGTTCCCGGGACAAACAGGAGATGGGGTGAAGGTTGGAGGACCTAGGCCTCAGGTTTGCCCAAACACTGGCCTTCACATGATTCTAGCATGTCCAGCTATGTGTTGCAGTAGCACACGTGAGCCTGGTTGTGGGCAGACCCCAATGCCTATCATGACCACCTACCCCTCCACGTAGATGCTGTACTCCATTACTTGTTCTTTTCCTGGATTTCTCTAATGATCCCATGAGAAAAAAAGAAAGCATTTAAAGAAGCTTAAGAGAGAGCCTAGCACAGATTTTGTTCCTTTCAACCACTTCAGGATGCTCTCCTTCAGGGGAGCTGGGCCCCTCCTCTTTGGTTTTGGCGCAGGCCCTCTCCTGGTTGCAGAGTCTTTCATTACTCATTTCCCCAAAGGCCAGTGCAGGATGCTGCCAACAGGAGGATCAAAGTCCAAGTGGGAAGATCTGCACAACTCTTTTGGGGGTGTGTGTGGAATTTTAAGTCTTGGTCTCACATGGAAACCTAGGCGTTCTAATTATCCTAACTGGCAGGATGAAGTAAGGAGCAGTTACTGCAGAGCTGCTGTGTGCGGGTTGTTCTATTGAGAATAGAACAGTGGGATACCCTGGGTCACTGGACAGCAGCTTGCCCCTCCATTTTGCTAAGCAGTCCTTTCTCAAAGACCACTGGGATGTTTCCTTCCTTGCTTGCTTGGTTCCTTCTGCAGATATTTATATGGCAGCTGGAGATATGATGGTGAATGGCCTCTGCCTTTAAAGTGTGTTAGGCTGTTTTGTCTTGCCGGAACAGAATATTGCAGATAGAATGCTATTCTTTTATAAAGAATAGAAAGTAATTTCTCAGACTTTGGTGTCTGTGAAGGCCTATACTCACTCATAATTGGACACTAGCCCAAGGGGCATGTTCCATGGAAGTCTTCACTTACCAGGAAATTGGGATAGATGTGAGGACATCCTGTTGGGCCTCTAGGTGAGAGAAGCATGGGAGAATGGGGAAATAGAAGGATCCAGAGGGTCCTAGAAACCTATAAGAAGAACATTATGATGGGTGGATCTGGGCCCAGAGGTTCTGGTCAAACTATGACACCAGCCAAGGTCTACTACGTGTAGTAAACTTCGAACCCCTACCCAGATCTAGCCAAGGGATAGTACATTCTCCACAGTTGAGTAAAGAGCAGGGATTGACTTTCACACGAACTCTGGTGCCTCATATTTGACCACATCCCCTTGATGGGAAGGCCCGGTCACTCAGAGGAAGGATAACAGGCTATCAACAAGAAACTTGATACCCTATGATCATATAGAGAGGGAGGAGGTCCCCCTGAGTCACAGACATAGGGAAGGGAATAGGGTGAAAGCGGGAGGGAGGGAGGAATGGGAGGAAACAAGGGATGGGATAACAATTGAGCTGTAATATGAATAAATTAATTTTTTAAAAATGTAAAAAAAAATACATGACAGACGGCACCACAAGGCTAATGATCACGTGGAAGAGGGCAAGGGCGACAGAAGACTCAGCTCAGAGCACGAAGGCATAGGCTCACTGTTTCTGCTAGGCTGACTGGTTAATGTATTCCTGGGATCTCCCTTTCTCTGTCCCACAACACTGGGGCTACGAGTGTGCACTAATATGTCTACTTTTTGTGGGAATGTTTGGGTTTTGGGTTTAGATTTCCATACTAGCAGAGCAAGCATTCTTACAGAACAAGCCATCTCCCCAGGCCCCTAGGCTTAGTCATTTTATTATTACAGATGGCTAGAACTACAGTAGTCTTTGTATTTTAAAAGATAAATCAAGAGCAGTTCAAGAAGGGAACGCAGGGAGTCAGTGCCCACATGAGCTCTCAGAGCGCAGATGTGTGATTCTATCGAGGGTCCCCTGTCTGCACTGTCCCACCTACTTTCCTAAGTCTCACTTTATCTGTTTCTGTATATATCTTTATTAAATCTTCACCATCTCAGAAGAGAACACTCATTCTGAGTGGTTCTGGGTTTTCATCCTGAGTGGGTTGCTGATGCTGAGGATAGAGCCAGTGTGCTGGGCTTTCAATACCACGTGATTCTCAGCAGGAAGTTGCAAAGCCCGGGGAAGTAAGCATCAGGTTCTGGGCCCTAAGACCTAGCATTAATTTTCCAGGAATAAATTTTATGGGTGCCCAGAACAGGAATGAGCAGGCTCAGGTTCTGGGCAGAAACAGGATAGACTTGGTATAAATCCAGAACAGAAATAAGGATGTAGGGTGAGTTGAATCCAAAACCCTAAGTACCTCAGAATCTGTAAATGGAATCTTTTTTACACATAAGTGTGAAAAAAAAACTCCATTTGGATCCAATATCACTGTTGTCCTTACAAATGGGATAGTTTGGAAGCATTGGAAAACAGTGGAGTATATTGACGTACTCCAGGATTCAGCAATGGCTCTTGTTTCTCTTTAGCTAGGTTAGTCAACCACTTCCTTTACCTCCAACCTATCATTGGATCAATACACTTCAAACTTAGGTCTCTAGCCACAGGCTTTCCACACTTCACTCTTCCAAATTCCACTGTCCTATATGTCATTCATGCAAGTGACATGCCTTAAACAGAATTCCTGGACCTCTGAACATCTTAGCTTTTTTTTTTTTTTTTTTGCTGGAGTGGTGGTTAATTTTATGTCTCAACTTGACCGGGTCACAGAGTGCCTGAATACTTGGTGAAACATCACTTTGTGTGCATTTGTGAAGGTGTCTCTTCATGAATCGAACATTTGAATCTGTGGACTGAGAAAAGCAAATTCCCTTTCCAAACCCGAGTGGATGTCATCCAAGCTGCTGAATGTCCTAATAGAAAGAAAAATAAAAGCTTAGTAAGAAAGAATTTTCTGTCTGTGCCTGACTCTGTTTGCACTAGGCCCTGGACCAGAGCTGCAGCACGCTCCACTCCTCATACTGCACACTTATGCTAGGACCATGCCGTTAAGTACCCTCCGCCTCCAGCTTGCTGGCTGCACCCTTGGACCTCTTTGCCATATTTCTGTGAGATCCTATTCTTTAGAATAAAGCAATCTCTTCTTTTCAGTTGTAAGACATGTTTATGCATTCTGTTTCTCCGGAGGACCCGGATTCACACACACAGTCTTTCTCCATTTCACGGGCACAGTTTCTGGAGGTACCTTTCAATGCTTTCTATCCAAGACACATGAGAATGCTTAGCAATTCGACCTCAGAAACGTGGACCAAAACTATTTTTTCTCTTCTTTAAGCTTCTGCAGCTTATGGGACTGCCATTTTTCACCAAAACTGTTGCAGTGGCTCCCATTCTCCTCTTTGGCTGCCTGTGTCTCTGTTCCATATGCCTCACAATAGTAACCTGCTCACACAGCCCTTGGGGCTGTTACCCCCTTTTTGTATTACTCTTTCTGCCCACTTTGTACTGCTTTGGATCTCATCTCCCAAATAAAATCTGTGCATCCAGAACTTTGTCCTGGGCTCCACTTCCAGGATATCCAAATCCACATAGTTGTTTTGGGTTTCACAAATGATTCGGTCATATAGAAGACCTCAGAGCAACTTAAGTATTTTCTGCTATATGGTTTGAAGATATTAAAAGTTCTTTTAAACTTCTTTTATAACCTGTATATTTATGTTTTTACTATGCTGTTCCACTTTTGAAATAAAAAACCATATATTAGCAATATCTAATCACAAAGAAAGCTTAGGTTTTTCATAGCTAAAATTTCCAAGTACTTTCTCTACCATGGATGCCTTTTCTGGTAGACTCTCTGTTTGATCTTGGCTAAAAACATTTCACTTCACTTATAATCCTTATGCCCAGTGGGCTATATAAATATTTTCATAAATATATTTCAGTACTGAGATTTTGTTGGTCTTTATACAATGCTGGATTATATTTTACAAGCACAGTCCTAATTAGAGATGGGATGACTTTCTTGTGGCCTAAGGAAGATGCACTATTCTGTGCTAGTGCAGTCTAAGTATCAGTGTCTCTCACTGCACTGGGCTTCCCAGCCCCTGGGAAAGATTCTAGCAACATGCTTCTGTAGCCCTATGTTAGCATAAAATAAGAAATTATAATTTAGGATAGATCCCAACACTACCAATGGATGCTCAAAATGATGGACAGTGCCAAATTCAAAACACAAGCACAGTGGTTGGCCTGACAGCCAAGATGACTAAGAAGTAACTAACAGGTGGGTAACTTACAAAGCATGAATACACTGGCCAAAGGAATGATTCATTTCTCCACAGTACAGAGTAGTGTGCAAATACAAGCTTAAGAGGTGCAGCTTCCCCAAAATTTCCATTTACTATTTTTGGTCTATTATTTTCCTGAGGTAACTGACCCTAGAAACCATGGGGAAGGGAGCTTGCTGGACAGTTTTCTGGATGAAGGTTCCTCAGTTTTTATGAGCCAGCTTTTACAAGCCTGCATCTGCCCTGAGGTAGTTCTGGTATCATTTTACCCTGGCCACAGTCTAGTGCAATGACTGCAGACTGGGTTGCACACATAGAGAGGAGCAATGGATGTGCTCCTATTTCAAAATGATTCTGTCTTCTAAGCCCTAGAGATGAAGTCTTTGCATTGTGGAGCCATCCTCTCCATGTTGGAATTCTTCTATCTAGATAATTTTCTGTCTAGTTAGAAGCTTTAACCAGCATAGTTTAGTCTATATTATTGATGTATTCCTGAAGTTAGTTTTAACACATGCTAAGGCTGCTTGTTAAATAGACTCTTGACCACAAGAAGGCCTTGGATGAATCAACCCCAGTGTCTACTCATTCTTAAAATCACTTACTGTTTATTGTGTGCCAGGCACTGACCAAAGAGATTCACATGTTTATCCACTCCTCTGGAGAATGTTGTGTTATTTACAATATTTAGACTAAGAAACAAAAGTCCCAGGGAGGTAAAGAAAAATGTTGCAAATCACACCACTGGGAAATGGAGAAGCCCAAGGATAAGTCAGAGTCTTCGATCTTAAAAGTGCTACACAATTTTACCTGTAAAGGCAGAGAAAACCCTCCTGGCAAAATGTTTTCCAATTATTGTAGCAGATACATTTGAAGCAAATGGGTTTACAAAATGAAGTTGACATGATAATTAAAAGTCTTTCCCACTTTTTATTAATGTGACTATCATAACGTATGTGTATGTGTGTGTGTGTATGTGTGTGTGTCATCTATCCATTTATCCATTCACTAATCCATCCACTTACTCATCTCTTTGTTTATCTATTTGTTTAATCTTCCAGTCATGTGTCTGTCCATCCATCCATCCATCCAACCACATATTATCCATTCATCCATCACACTCATCCTACAGTCCTCCATGGATAGGCCCTAGTCAAATATGTGAACTTCACAGTCCATTCCCATGACTTATGGCTCTTCTTATTTTTTCTCACACTCAGAACAGCTTCCCTCCTCCTCTCTGTTCACACAGATTCTACTTTTTTCACACTGTGCTACATTTTTTCATCTTCTTTGAAGGTTTTTTTTCTTATTGTATCATCTCAAATAAACACACCTTAACTCTAGATGGGGTGTTATATTAAAGGCAGAGGGAATGACTCGGTTGGTAAAGTGCTTGCCATTCAAGCACAAGGACACACCTTTGGGGCTCCAGAACACACATGAAACCTGTGGTGCAGCACATTTGTAGTCTCAGTGCCTCAGACGGAGAGACAAGGGGATCCCTGGGGCTTACTGCCAGCAACTCTAGCTCAACTTACGAGCTCCAGGCTTAGTGGGAGACACTCTCTCAAAAGTAAGGGGGGAAAATCTGAAACCAGCTACTCCAGAAGTTTCCTGAAATAAAGACACATGTAAAAAGAATTTAAATGGAGTTATCATATTAATGGAGGAGAATTATTAATTGCTTAATGGGTTTAGAAGCCATGTAAATCCTCAAATGGATCATTGTATCTTACGTACTTCTCTACCTGTATGGGAATGTTCATGATGCCAGAGATCTACTGGATGCCTGTTTAATAGTTGTCGGATCAAACATCGTCGTGTGGTTTCCCTACTTCCCTCAGTTGTCAAGAAACAAAGGAGTCAGGACATTTCTCAGGAAATCTTTGAGGGCTCCATGGAGTCTGGGGCTTGATCTGCTGGCTTATTCTGAGGCTCCAGCAAGACAGACACTCTCTCTCCAGGTCCTAGATTCTCTGCATCTTTGGGGCTCTTGCCAGGTCATTTTTCTCAGCAAAGCTCTTCCACCCAATGTCTGGGGAAGGCAAGGAGGAAGGCAGTTGCAGAAATCATGTCTGATAATGTATTCATATGGGCCCAGATCTCTACCATGGTCTCTAGTTCTGGAGGACATGGGGGCTGAGGATCAATCCCAGGACCCCAAATATGTCAAGAAAGTGTACTTTGTAACACTGAGCTGCCACCTCAGCCCCATCACGCCCTCTTGAATCTGGAACCAAGGATTCTAAAGGATGCATCACCAGAATGAGCACCAAGCAAGCAAGTGAGGGGCATGCAGGAAGTGGCCAACCAAGAAGCTGAGCTAGCCATAGGGCTGAGGCACCACTGCACTCAAAAATGGCAAAATAAGTAACAGTCATGCTCCTACCATGGGAGGTGCTGTATGCGTCTTGACCTCATTAGGGAAACTTTGGGAACTGATGAAAAATTCTGTAAAGTAACCACCCATGATGCATGCCTATCAATTCTAGGACTTGTCTATCTTACCTAATCTATGTGAAGGGATGCTTCCCTCTATTAAAGAAGAGGGAAGAAGTCTGGTCACCTTGTACATGCTTGTAATCCCAGCCACTCAGGAGGCCGAGGCAGGAAGATAAGTAATTGTGTGGACTTTAAAGTATTTTTTTAGCTTAGCCTGGTAACTTAGTAAGACCTTGTATCAAATCAAAACAGACAGTACAGAGATTGTGACTTAATAGTAAAGCACTTGCCTGAGATACACAAGATCCTGGATTTAATCTTCATCACCACATAAGGGAGGTCTGAGTTTGGTAGGAATAAAAACCAGGAAAGGAAATGGAAAAGGACGTGCAGTAAAGAGATGCTAGTGCTGAAAAGCTGAGAGTTCCCGGGACCAGTTCACCCTGCAGTGGAGAGGAAGACCTGGGGTGGGTGTAGGTGTGTGGGGATACAGAAGTTTCTGCTACCATGTAGTGTTGCTGATCCTAGCAAAGTTGGCATTTGGCACTTGGCACTATTTTTCCATTAAGTGAATGAATCTAGAGATGCATGCACTGGGGAATGGACTGCAGGAAGGATGAATAGGTAGCATAGCCATCCTGTGCAATGGCAAGGCACCCAAGAGCAGACTGTGTACTGTTGGCCTTTGGTAATAGCTGTGTCGCAACTTGGACTCCAGTCTTATGAATCTACTGTCAAGAAGATGAAGAGAGCACTAGACATTTCCAGAATAAGTTGAAACTGGATAGGTAAAAAAAAGTACTCATCGAGGGCTATCATTTTTTTTTATAGTCACCTAGGAGATGCTACAAAGTTGACTCAAATAAAAAGCAGTCCTTCCCTTTGAAGGTAAGCCATTTGTTGTATGAATCCATTGTTTACAAAATTAGAAATGGATGTCAGGAGAAGAAGGGAAGGAGTAGGGTGAGAAATAGTGAAGCGGTTGAAAAATGGAGAAGGAGAAGGAAGAAGAAGAAAAGGAGGAGAAGGAGAAGGAGAAAGAGGAGGAGGAAGAATAGAAGGAGAAGGAGGAGGAAGAAGAGGAGGAGGAGGAGCAGGAGCAGGAGGAGGATCTATGGGCTTGCCATGCCATGTTGATATAGTGTATCAACTGACCACAGTGATTAGGTGACCTTGACTGAACTCTAAATCCAATTTCATTTACTCTAAATCCAGCATCATTTACCTGATGCTCTTGGGCATTTGCTAAACTCTCAGCCTTAGTTTTCTAGACTCTGTGAGAGAGTGTGAAGTGAAAGAATGGATGTAGTGGCTTTTCATGCTGTCTGCTAGTAGCAATGTCAAATACACAGCCAGGATAATTCTCCATCGACTCCAGTCTAGGGACTCAGGATCCTCAGTATCATGTACAATAAAAGGCAGAGACAAGACTCAAAGGAATAATGCAGAATTGAGTGGAATCATTCACTCATTGACTTCTCCATTTCTACCCAAGAAATAGTAACATTTTCTTCCAGAGTTTTGAGCATGTAAAACTTGAAAGCAAGCAAACAAAGAGATAGGCTGGGGACAGGTTTACTCATCTCACCTTCATTCCAGCTATGGACAATTTCATTTAATGGTAAAAAAAAAAAAACTGGTTTGAATCATATGGAAATGCTGTTTTCATAGTCTGAAATGGTGACATATTAGGAATTTCATAGGTTCCAACCACAGGCTTCTTGGCTTTATTTTCTTCACTGAATGGATGAAACTGTGAGGCTTGAGAGGGTAAGGTAGCCTGGGCCTCAGAGCCTTCTCACACTGGCTTGTGCTCAGGAACCTCTGGGGGCCTTGTTAAAATGCAGATTTGAAGTGAGTGGATCTGAGGAGGAGCAGATGATTGCTGTCTCTTGAGCTCCCAGGTTGCACCGAGTGGCCCAGACACTGTGAGCGGTTAATTTAGGTTTGGTGACCCTGGATGGGCTGCTAGAGTTGCCATAGGGGACAGGTAAGAAGACTACCAAACAAGCATTCTGTGATTTATTAAAAGGGGGATTTTGGCTGGACATGGTGGCTCACATCTGTAACCTCTCCCCAGAGGCTAAGGCAGAATTTAAGACTTGTCAGGATGACAGAGTGAGAGCCCTGCCTCAAAAACAAAACAACAAAACAAAACAACAACAACAACAACAAAATCCAACACAAAACCAAAAAATTAACCAACTTCCCCTGAAACCAAGACAAAACAATCTAAACAATAACTTGAAAATTGATTTTCCTCTTGTCTAACTTTGTCAAATGCCTACCATGTACTGAGCATGTGTAGTGCCCCGTGTGTCAACCAAAGATGCTTCCAGCTTCCTTTTTTTAAATTTAATTTTCTAAAATGTTTTATTTATTTTTATTTTTATTTATTTATTTTTGCCTCCAGCTTCTTTTCCCTCCATTCCATCTCTTCTTTTTCCTTCCTCCTCCTTTCTTATCTCCCTCCCTCATGTTCTTTTCTTTCTTTCTCTTCTCACTTCTTTTTTTCTGTTAGTTGACATCACATTTGCTGGTGTTAGACAAAATACAGAAATTGACTCTGGTTTCATTAAGGTATAGGGAGAATAACTGGAGGTCAGGAACTCCAGAAAATCTGGTGGATTGTGCTTAGAGTAGAGGTGAGAACCAAGATAGTTCCACAAGGCTTTCAGGGCGGAATTTCAAGTAACATAGCCTGCGGTAGCCGTGGCTGGGACACCTCCTCGTTCTCTCCCACTTTCCTGCCCATGGTGCTGGGGATTGAACCAGGGGCCTCCCACATGCTAAGCAAGCACTCTACCCCTGAGCTACACCCCTAGACCAATATGCTTCCTTTTGATGGAGACTTGACTACTCCTGCCAAGCCTCCCCTGCCCCCAAACTCCATAACTGCTGCTATAAAAACATTTAATGACTTCTCCATCTCCATATGAGCCCAAGTCTATGGCAATGGTTTCAGGTGCCTGATCTTGGGTTTTATACTCAGCCTGTAGCTGCCAGGAGGCCAGGAGAAGCAGGCATGCCTAAGCAAGGCACGCATTCCTGGTAGACCGTGCATGGCAGCTGGATAGCCACAGCTATGCACAGCTTAGTTTCCTTTCTTCAGCCTTCTAGAAAAAAAGAAAAGAATTCAGCTACCCTGCAATTACCGAGAGCCTCAAAGAAAGAAAGAAAAGTATAGCCATTAGTTTGAAAGTCTAATGACCCCAATCTAAATAGTGCCAGACATTTTATTCTGCTTGGTTATAGGAGAAAGGCATTACTTTGATTTTAAAATCTGCTAGCAAGAGCACAGAATTATGCTCTGCTGCTCCCTCCTTTTCTTCATTCTATAAATGAAAACTCTCTCCCCTCTACTAGTTTTCACATACTTGTATTGGGTGACCATTAGTTGAGCACCTGGTATAATTCAGGACCTGTGGCCTCGGACACAAACAAGTATAAACAGGTCTGCTTGAATGCTACTGTAGGGCTCAACTATCGCATAGTGAAAGTAAGATTAGTCTGAAGGGGTCTGAGGTGGAGGAGAGCTTTGTACTTCATGGAGCAAGTGGTATCTGCCTCTGCCGGTCAGATTTACTCTTTCAAACAAAATGGTTTTTTATCTTCAAACCTCTGATGTTTTCAAAGGCAAAAATCCACTCTTAACTTTAGAGTGTAGGTCACCTGTCATTACTACCAGTAGAGGGAGACATCGTGATACCTCAAAACTGGAGAGGGAAGCCTATAGGAAGTGTGTTTAACTTCCTTATTTATGTAGGAGCTGGAAAAATAAAGACTGGCAGTAAAAATCTTTCCCCCTTTGTCCTTTAGAAGCCTGTTCCAAAGCTTTATGGTCTGTTTTCAGATCCTTATATGAGATACTAATAAAAAAAATCAGGTCTGATGTAAAAATCAGTGGGATTTCAGCAAAACTAACAAACGTTTGGGACAGAAAATACAATAAAATAAAAACATTCAGTGTTAAGATATACTATGTCTTTGTAGGACAATTGATCTTCAGTGTTTGTAAGGCAACTGCTTGTTATTCTAGGAAGTCAAGAGCCTTCAAAAAAGGCAGCCCATAGTCAAGTTAGATAGAAAGCCATGGTTGCTTTGAGCACGTGGTAATAAATGTCTTGCTTTATTCTGGGATATGCTTTATAAGATGTGAAAAGTAAGTGAACTCCACAGTGTGATTTGAGGCTGTTGATTTATACAAACCTCTACATACTCAAGAAAGTACAAGAACATTTTTATAGTTGAGATGTGTAGTTAATCCTTCAACTAGTCATTGCACACAGGTGCCTGCATGTCTATGGCTCCTTGTTGGTATCTGGAAGATTCTGGGATCTCCAAAGCATAGTCTCTGTCCAGTAAGAACTTAAGACCTTCACAGAGATGTTATAAGTGCTGTTTATGAAGAATAAAAGCACCATGTGAGTGCTCAAGGTGGTCAGTCTTTGGATGGAAGATTGTCCAGTGCTGGGAAGACATCTGAGTTTTCAGATTGACTGGCAGGATGGCTTTCCGATACTGTAGAGTGACACCAAGTGAATTCTCCTCTTTACCAGGAAGCCAGGAGGTGCCAGCAACAGAATTCTGGGTTAGTCTTAGGATCACCTTCCAATCCCTATGGAAACCAGGCATGTTCACTGCTCTGAACCTCAGCTTTCCTGGCAGTGGGGTAGGACTTGAAGGAGCAGGGTCAGGTTAGTGGATTATAGGAAGACAATCTGTGCCATCTTTGAGAACTGCTTAGTCCACTGTGACTCTGCTCAGGGGAGACAGGGTTTCTCTGTATAGCACAGGCTAGTCTCAAACTCATGATCATTTTGTCAATATGGATACAAGCCACCATGGCCTGTAAGCTTCTTTTTTTGTACCCTGGAAATAACAAAGGTCCTTATTTCATATAGCTGTTGTAAGGACTCAGTGTAAGGAGTAAATAATGTCAATTGCTGAACACAGGGATGATCAGATTGTTTCTTGCTAGGATCAACAGAGGAGGCTTCTTGGAGCAAAGAGCCTTGAAGGATGGTCACTTTGTAGGAAGAGTCCAGAAGTTTCTCCTAGAGGTGTGATGTACAAGCAAGGTATGGAGCCACAGGTCCAATCAGGCACTTGTAAAGGCCACTAGATTAGGGGATGGTCACATTGATGCAGCTACCCCCCATCCCCCCAGAGCTTGTGAGATCTGCTTTCCCCAAGCCTCTCATTTCTCTGGGTCTTAGCTTGTGATTCAGTCATGGAGGACAAGGGATAGTTCCTCACCAGGGGCTCTGTTAGTGGTAACATTCTCCATATGAGTCCTAGCTTCTTCCACAGTGAATTAAAGTAAATGTGCCACACTTGTGGTCCCAAAACTCCAGAGGCTTTTTAAACTTACACGTGACTCTCAGTGCTGACACCAGGAGACAGTGTCCTTCAAGTCATTCATCCATTCTTTCATCTATCCACAGACTGTTTACTAAGCACCTACTGTTTACAAAGTATTGTTCTAGGGGCACAGAGTTTCTGACTATATCTCATTTTGATTACATTATGTTAATGGCTTTCTATTGCCATGTGTTAGTTCCAAGCCACATGCAGCATGCTCTTTCCTAGCTCCCTGCTTTTATTCATGTTGTTGCCCATCTCTGTACTATCTCTCCCAGTGATCCGGGCTGGCCAACATCTAATGACTCAGCTTTTTTTCTAAAACACCCCTTTCTTTAAATCTGCTACCAAATCTACCTTGGATTCCAACCCACCCCATGCTGGCACATGATTCCTTCCGCTGAGCCCACACAGCTGTTACAGTAGTTGTCCCTGTATTTCAGTTCATCATTTTTGTGGCTTTCTCTCCTGTTGGATTTACAGTTTGGTGAGGCAGGCACTGAACTTTAATCATCTTTGTAACCCCAGTACCTAGCATCCTGCTTGGTACATGAGAGCCAATTAAGCATCTGATAAACGAGTTTGTTGAAGCTTTGGAAGTGGGTCAGGACAGTGATGTGAATAATAATGACAATAATAGTGGCTACCTTATATCATGTACTTCTTACATGTCAAACTCTGAGCCAAGTGCTATACATCTGTGATCTGTTTAGCTAAATCCTCATGATAGACTGTGAGGTCAAAGAATTGAGGTTGCTGAGAGAGCATCCCTGGACTCAGAGGCCAGGGTTGGAATTCCATCTACCGAGTCCCCCCCCCCCCGTGGACACGCACATTCCTCTCCTGCAAGAAGGGGCATGGCTAATGGTACAAGTGATAGTAAATGTCTCCTCTTTTTGCCAATCCTAGCACTCTGAAATTGGACTGTAGCTGCTTAGAATAAATGGGGGGGGGGGTTCCAGAGTGAAAATGGCATGCCATGGACAAACGCTAGCCTTGTCCAACTGTACCCCATGGCAGCTGTGTGCCTTGTACAAGTTGTCTAGCCCTACTTTTTGCCTTCCTATATGTAGTATGGGGTTAGGGTGCTCAGCTTTACAGGGCTGTTTAGAAAGAAGGCATAGTGATGCCAGAGGTATGGTCAGGACTTGTTTCATATGTGTATTCAAAGGTAGTAGTAGTAATGGTTCTATATACCAAAGAAGAGGATTTAGAGAGGGATGAATCAGCTGAGGCAGAAGGACCAAGATTTCTGGACCAGCCTGGGCTATACAGTGAGACTCCATCTGACGCAGACAAGCATGCGAGCAAGTAAGCAAACAGGGTTGACTGAGAATAAAATGTGGGGGCATGCTTCCAAGGAGGGAGCAAAAAGATCCAGAGTTAGAGACCTAAAAATAGTGAGCAAAGATGAGTAAGAGGAGAGGGTGGTCACGTGCTGGGTGTCTCTGGACATTAAGCTGGAAGATGACTTCTAGATTACTTTTGATACTGCTGGTTACTTTTGAAAGAAAATATGGCATCCCCTCAGGGAGTAAATAGATGCTGTAGGTTCAGGAGTCTATGAGCAGGAAGAATAGTGACTCTGGCATTTTTGTAGTATATTAGGGGGTGAGGTGCCGTGGTATGAATGCTTCAGCCCCTCAAATCCATTCTCTGCAAGCCTAATCATCAAGATGATGATGGTATTTGCAGTGGAGTTCTTAAGAAGTAACTGTGCCATAGGATTAGTGTCAGTATACAAGATGGCAGAGAGATACTTCTTAGTCCCTGTACCACGTGAGAAAATATAGGAAGGCATTGTCTGTGAAAGCACTGGGCTCTTACCATTACCAAATCTAGATTTCCAAGTCTCTAAATACATGAGAAACGAATTTCTGTTGCCTACAATCTACTCAGTTTGTAGTGTTTTTTTATAGAAACCTGAATGTACTAAGACACAGAGAGCTACAAAAATCAGTTGCCTTAGAGAGATTCAAGAGTGATAAACCTTCCCGCATACACTATGTAAGGTGAGAAGCTTCCCATTCAAAATGCCAGATGAATGGAGCCTAGAGAAACACAGACACCCACCCCAAAACACATCGGAACTCCATATATATCTAGAGACCCCTGGGATTAACAGGAACCAACCATTTAACTCATGGCGAAGAGTCTTATTGAAGGAGAGAAAAGAGTTAAATGCATGATTTTAGACACAAGGAAGTCAACAGAAAGCAGATGCTAAACTTATTAAGGGGATGTGTCAAGATCCTGGGTGTAAGACTCATGCTGGCAGGTGGTGGAAAGAAGAAAGCAAGGGTAAAGAGAGCACAGATAGGCCCAAGATGTAGCAGAAGGAAGCTGAATGGCCTCTGGATGTCCTGCCTTTCTTGAAACAGAAAAAGATGGGTCTGCTAACCCTGCAGTGAGGAATGGTGGAAGGCAGTGCATTGCTTATGCTCCATTGGTCAAACTTTAGCCACAGAACCATTCTTAGAGACGAGAAAATATCATCAAATTGTATTGTATGCACAGTCTGCATCCTCAATGCTTAGCAGGATGTCTAGGGTACAGTGAATACTTGGTAGACTGTTGAGTAAATACCTACATGAACATGGCCTTCTATGTTGCTCACCACTATCATCTTTACTGGTACCCTGCTTGAGGTTCAAAGATGACTTAGAACTAGAGGTGAGCTAAAGGTTGAGCTTCAATTTAGAGCTGTTCTTACAAATGCTTATGCGCTGCAGGGACCCATTCATTTTCTCTATGCCTCTATATTTGCTACCTGGGTTCAGCCGAAAGTCTGTGCTTAGTGAACCTGGCAGAGTGATGCTGACTTGCTTTCAGTGAGATAAAGATCAGGGTCTTTCTTCCAAAGCTCAGGGCTATAGGAAGTTGAGCTTATCAGCCAACAAGTACATTAACTACAGTTTTCAATCAAACATGAGATACCCAGCCCTGCATTTCTATGAACCAGACCTCCACCTGAGTTCTTTAGCCTCCTGGTGAACTAACTAGTATGAAGATGAGTGGACAAGTTCCTGATGGAGCTAACCAGTCTCCGGATAATTTAAGTAGTTTACTGTCAAACTAGTTGGACAGAAAGTACCACAGATTCACATGTGCCTACAGACAATGTTTAAAGCTCAGGGGTGGGATTCATCCATGTGATTTTTTAAATAATAGTTCTTTTAATGCATAATGTGAGCTTGAGAAGGAATGGGAAGGAAAGCTGGTGAGGTGGGTCAGAAATTCCCTTAAGGGCAAATAAAGTACTTCTTATCAAATCGGCAAAGCCAGCCAGGATGCAGAGCATGACAGGAGCCATGTGGGCAGGGAATGCCAGGGATATTTTTATAAACAACTCCAGAGCTATCAACAATGCAGGGATAGGGCAGTGATTCCCATGTATGCAGATACTATTTCTTGAAGAACAGTGCTTGTGACAGGGTGCCGGAGCCAACAAGCCCAAGAAGGAAGAGAGAAGCAGAGGCAAGCAGTTGTAAAAGAAGTCTGTGCTGAGGCTGTGGTCTCTGACTCATTCAGGCTGGCTTGGGGAAGCAGAAGCAGGCAGGGTGGCAGGATGCTGGGCAGGCGTGAAGAGAATGATATGTCTTGGTGCTTTCACTAGAAAGCAGCTGGGCCGGTAAGGATGCGAGCTTAGATGGATAAGAGATAGGCCTCATTTTAAAGAACAAGGTTAGGTTACTGGTATGCTCAGGAATAAACTCTGCCCCTACCTGAACCAATATCTATCTGGTGACTTTGACTATCCCTACAAAGGATAATTTGCCTCAACTTCTGAACTCCAAACAGTATCCTATCTCATGAGGAAAACAACCAATTTCAGAGCAATATTCTTACTGTCCAGAGAGAAGGCAGGCTATAGTCAGTAGGTTCCAATCTTCCAATTCATTGTTAATGGCTATGGTGGCTTGGGCAAGTCCTCCAGCCTATCTGGGTTGTAGTTACATCTTCTAAGTTACATCATTCTATTTTGTGGATTGGTAAGGACTGCTTGAGAAATTGTGCAGCAAAGGCAGGAGGTGCTTAGTGAGAATCCTGCCTTCCATCCTCCATTGTGGGATTCCATGTGTATCATTCACACTTGCATGGCTGTGTCAAGGACCCCAGTGCCTCGTACATATAGGAATGGCAGGTCTTCCACTAATCCAGTATGGATGTTGAGTGTGTGCCGAAAGTACTAACTACACCTTCCTACTCCCAGATGTTGACACTATATGCAGAAGCTTTCAACCACAGCTCTGTCTTCCTGGGTTACTACAACCTGAGACTGCTTCCCCACAGAGACCTGGCCACCTTGTTCCTGTGGTGTGTTATATTGATGCCGAGTTCCTGGGATGCTGCTGGTGCGCCTGCGTCAGATCCCACAGCCAATCTAATCCCAGCTTTTCTGTATGCTTGTATCTATCACTTCTGCCTTCCCTGGGGCCCAAGTCAAGTCAATCCCAAAGCCATGCAGATTTCTGAAACCCACCCCTACTCAGTGATCTTTGAAGAGAGATCCTTCCTTCTCCTTCTGAAGCCTGCTGTTTCCCTTCTGCCGTGCCATGCTTCTGGCCCACCCACTGGCTGCCATTGCCCATGTGGGCCTCCACTGGCTCCAGCCTTCCTGGCAGAATTCCTTTTACTCCTAGTCTAATGTTTAATAACCAGGCCACATAAGCTTATTCCTCCATGGATCTTGTAAAACTTAAGCAGATGAGGCAGTAGCATGGGACCAAGGCTGAGAACCTCAGCCAGACTTTATATAAGGAACTGAATGCTGCTGGCGAATAAGGCAGTTCTGCCACATGCCCTTGTCTTTCATGTTCACAACAAACAATGTGCAGGTTGGCACCCAGTTCTGTAGATAAAATAGTCCCAAACATAATAATCTGACCTAAAGACAGGATGTAGTTCAGAGCCAGATTACTCACAGAATTGACATGAGCTGAGCTAGTGTGAATGGGTTTATGCTCATGGTCCAACAGGCGACATCCCTCATTCCTGAGTCAAGTTGGGGCGGGGTTTATCGTTTGGGAGGTCTTAGCACATGTAAGGGTCCAGGCTCTTGTTTTTTTATTACAAGGATGAAGCTTTAGTTCGGCCTATCCCATCCCATCCCAGAAGTGTTGGTCACGTTTCTTGACTCCACTTCCCATCATGCACTCTGCTCAATCAGGCACTCAGGCTTTTTTCCCCCGTCACACTCTCAGTATTCCCACCCTGGGACCTCTATCCTGCTCCTCCCATCTCCCTTCCCTCAATGCCTTCAGAACCCACCTTGTCAGAGAGCCTCTGTTTACAACATTCCAGCACATCCCATCATCCTCTAGTTCTTTGTCATGGTGATTTTTTCCTACAAGTTCTAATAACACCTACTGCACGTTCTTTGTGTATCATCTCTGCGGCCCCACTGGAAGACAGGCAAAGACGAGGGAATTTCTTTGTGCTCATTGCTTCTGTCCACTCCAGAGAACAGCCAGGCTCCTTGAAGGCTTTAGCAAATACTTGGGGGGCAGATTTTGGGCTTTGGCTTTTCGTCTGGTCTCTTGCTAATATACAGGGAATCACTTAGGAAGTGATCATTAATCACACTCTACAGAGGAGGAAGCTGAAGTTCAGGGAGGTTAAGTGACTTGCCCAGGTCACCAACTGGCTAGAGACAAGGTCATAAGCAAAGCTCAGATCACTTTGCTGGCAGTGTAAAGTATGTCCAGGGAACCGCTTATGTCGCCTTATTTCTCCAGTCATTTCCCAAAGGACAACATGCTGGATTGCCTGAGAGACAGCCTTTAAATGGAAATGGACTCCATTTAACTTGATTGATTTTGTTCCTAGACTTGTCAGAAATTGGAATTTAGGGGTAATGGGCAGAGACCAGGGGTTTTAAGTACAGACTCCTTTTCAGCTCAACCAAATCTATTCTTAACTTTGTTTATTCCTGGACTAATGCAGAAAATATATGCACTAAAAAACAAATTAAAAATAAACGATAAATGAGTTAGAAACTGCCTGGGGCTATCAGGAACTTATGTACCATGCTATGTGGCTTTTGAGTAAATATTTGCTTTGCAAGCCAAGGAGCAATCCATATTTACCTCGGCCGTCTCTGGCTGAAAGGCACTTACACTACTTCTGGAGTCTGTATAGTCTCCAGGAAGTGTACACACAGGCCTGAGCACCCCAGATATTCTGAAAAGAGAAGTAACTTAAGACTAGACCACTAGGATTTTGGTTGAGTTCTGCTACTTGGGTGTTGGGCAAAGTTGACAACTTATCGCTCTCTCTGAGCATCTTCTGATACCCTCAGCATCCTGATCCCAAGAAAAGCCTGAGAGTGCATTGATAGCTTTGCAGTAAACAAATAGCTTGGATGTGTGAGGAAGTGGGTTGAGGAGGATGCCAGCATTTTAGCCATCTCTCCATTCCTGTCTTGTCCATTGAGCCAACTCCTTTGTCTTTTTTATTTCACTCCCCTTAAGCAGCTCTCTCCCAAGATTGTAATGTCTGAAAGCCATTGTTCTTTAATGAAAAGAAACCTGGGCTTGCAGAACAGTCGGCTACGTGGGGTGATAAGATGGGGGTTATGACTCAGGGCTTTCTCTGTCTGAGAACATGACTTATCAAACCACAGGATAGGAAAAACACTCACTGAACATGTCACTGAGAGACTTGCTAATCTTCTTTCAGAGGGACACAGTGGTACACAGCATTCGGCCTGACCCTCCTAAAACTTACAGGCTGGTAATGGAGAGATGGCCATGGGCACGCCCATCCATTATGCTCTCATGGCACAGTTATAGGCAGACACATTCTCAGGAGTGACAAGTCAGCCTGGAGGCTGGTGCCAAACTCCGTTCTTTTCTCATATTTATCTTTATGTGTGTAGTGTTTTGTCTGTCTGTCGGTCTGTCTAGTTACTACATACATGCAGTGCCGGTAGAGGCCAGAAGGGTATGTTGGATCTGTCTGCAGTTATATGCTATACACACGTTGGTGATGGAAGCCAAACTCTAATAGCCTGCAAGAGCAGCATGCACCCCTAACTTCTGAGCCAGTCTTCCAACCCCAGTTCTGAGGAAGAACACTCTAGCAAACCTTTCCAAGAAAATGGCATCTAAAGTTCCCATCTGAAATTGGCAGAGAAGAGTTATTCATGCAAAGGTGAGAAGGGGAAAATGTTTCCAGCCAAGGGAGTGGTGTGTGTGTGTGTGTGTGTGTGTGTGTGTGTGTGTGTGTGTGTGTGTGTGTGTGTG
>OU015743.1:159387739-159402826 GCA_907169655.1 Acomys percivali
GTGTGTGTGTGTGTGTGTGTGTGTGTGTGTGTGTGTGTGTGTGTGTGACAGTGGAGGGAGAGATGACAGCCACAGAGGCAGGGCATGAGGTCAGAGGGAACTAGGACTGCCCTTCGTCTTGCTTAGAACCTTGTGAAGCACTTATAAGAGTTTGGCTCTGTCCCCAGGGCAGTGGGGCTCACCTAGACTGGGACAATCCTATTCAGCTCTGTGTCTGAGAGGGCTTATTCCCTGTGTAGTGTGCAGCTTACTCTGGAGGGAGACCAGGCTGAGAACCCAGATCCAGGGGGCCAGACTAGAGAAAGAATAACACACAAGAGTTGTTTAAATTTAAAGAACAAGCCTGGGAACTGAAAGTTCTAGAATATGTTTTGCTTTCCATCCTTCTTCAGATTGCATTGTTCCCTTTTTCCCCAAATGGAGTCAAGGCATTCTCAGACTGGGTTCCAGGACACTTTAGAGTTTTGTCACCTTAGAACAGTGGGATCCATTCCTTCTGAGTATGCAGTCCTTCATTAAGGAAAACCTCTCACCACAGTATTTTGCTTGTCTGTGACATGATCGTTGTAACACACGAGGCCCAGAACCATCTTAAAGCAGTAACTCTGCATCCCCATCAAGGGCTTGGGAGCTGCTGCCTCAGCACGTGACATCTGTCCCAGAGTGCGGTGCACGGCTGACTTCTCTGTAAACCGTGGGGCGCACAAACTCAGCTGGTTCTAATTGCACAGGGTATGCCATATTGTTGCCCGATGTAATGTCAATTTTTATTTATTTGTGTTTGTGAAAAGCAGGCCTGATTAGACCACTTAGAACTACACAGGCTAGTTAGAGCCAGGCTGGCGTTAGTGAGTGCAGCTGCCCTCCCTAAAGTCATCAGGGCTTCCAGCACTCGGCCTCCCTCTGAGAATGTAAACTTGGGGCCTTGTGCTATCATGATTTCTATTTCATCCTCCTCTTATAAACTACCATATAAAACGCAGCCGCCAAGGGTTCTTTCTTTCTTTCTTTCTTCTTCTTCTTTTTTTTAATTTCTTTTTTTTCCCAATTTCATTTTGAGGCTTGGAAAATCACAAAATAAAAATAGCCCTGAGAGTGGAAAGTTTGTAGGAGTTTGTTTAGCTTTCTTTGAAATGTACTTTGTGGAGGAATAAGTATGTCCTAAGATCCTTCTCTGTACAGTACTTTATTGCTTGTATGGATTTTATGGCTTTTTCTCCTGTTTGATGCTCGTGGTGTCCCTGTCGGCTGTAAAGGATGATTATGTTCATCTTTCTAGTGAGACAGAAGGCCAGAGACAGGACAAGGCTGGCATGGCCAAAACTATATGATGAGTCCTTAAGACAGTCCCGATAACTCCTGAGCCTCCACCCTGGAGTCCCCATCCAAACTTCTGTCTCTCCCAGTGTCCCCTATCCAGGCTCAGGTTCTGCTTTTTTCCCCCTCTGCCATTCTCAGAAAGGGCAGATGTCCAGGCTGTGTGTGGACAAATGTAGGCTCACGGCTGGTCATGCAGCATGTTCCTCCCTCTCAGGAGCATGCTACTTCATAGAATCCCAGCACTGCCTGGGGGACAGAGCCTTTGTCAGTCATCTATGTCCTTAGATCCTGGAACAGAATTTATTACTTAGTTGCTGCTACTCTGTGCCTGTTTTCCAATAGAAACACTTCTGAATAAGGAAGTTGTTTAAAAAAATACTCAAACTATTTCATTCAATTTCCTGATTATAATAAGGAGCCAACCACCAACGACCTGGTTAGAAACTGGCTGTTCAGAGGCTGGTGAGTCTTGAGATCGTTCAGCTCATGGCTTCTCTGACTATTTTTATAGAATGTCCTGAAGCACATCAATGGGTGTTCCAGAAAAGTCACACGTTCTGTGGCCAGGCAAGTTTTGGAAACCCTGCTTCAATGAGTTCGACAAATACACCTTTTAATTGTAAATGAGTTCAAAGCCTGGATTCTCCAGGTTTTCTTCAAGATCTCCCCATCTGCATGAGTTTCAGGCACATCTCACCATTCTCTCAACTGTTTAGTGAGAAACTTTTACAGACAGACAGACAGACACGCACACACACACACACACACACACACACACACACACACACACACACACACACCTGCACTCAAATCGGTACTTTCCCTGAGTGGTCCCTGGCTCCACTTCTCTCTGTGGTGCTGGTCTCAGCAGAAGCAGGGGAGTGGGTGTGCTCTTGTTTTAGGCCCCTTCCTGCAGCATCCCAGCGAATACTAACCCCTAAGCTCCTGGTGGCTGAGAGTCTTCCCTCCTCTAGTGCCTTCCTTTAGGCTGGACAGTGCTAAAAGCCTCTTCATCGAAAGAGATCCCTGTCTACACCACATTCTCAGACTGAGGCTTCATTTCCCCTCCTTCTCTTCAACTTCAAAGTCATTTTTGAGGGTTTGAGCACACCTTCTTCTGAAGGAGTCTGAAGCTGATGACTCACAAATACACTGGAATCTAGCCCTTCCCCCCTCCCCCCACCGCTCTATAGTAAATCCAGTCTCCTGAGTGCTACATAGGATTTGCCTAGACCTTGGCTTCCGCATTCTGGCCTTGCTCTTCACTTAGTCCTGTTGTTGTTGTTGCTGCTGCTGTTGTTGTTGTTGTGTCCTAGTGTTCCCAGTGTCTCGAATATTCCAGTGACCATTTCAAGTCTCTCTCTCTCAAGACATCTGACCCCTGAAGCAGAGGTTCAATTTGCAGCTGAATTTTGAGCTGGCAGCAAGAATGCCATAACTGGTGGTAGGTGGCACAGGCATGACTTCTGGGACATGGTGATAGAGTAGTGCAGTTTTACTATGGTGCCTGGAGAGGTGTGCAAGTGTGAGGAAGGCAGTTGGGGGGGGGGAGGTATGAAGTCACAAGAGAATGGAATTGGGTGAGTGTAGCTGAGAGAAAGATGATGACAGCAGAGACACCATATTCAGAAGCATGTCCTACCTTTCTCCCTGAAGTCTCAAGTAGAAAGAGCCTAGAGTAATGCCCAGAACTGATGCTAAGAGTAGCAGAGGGCTTCTGAAGCCATGCAGGATATTCCACTGGGGTTGACTGCAATGGAGTAGGAATGGGACCCTCAGCTGAGGTAGGAGGAGATCCTGAGGATGCTGTTGGAAATCTTTGGACTCTTGTGGGCTGCACCTGTAGTTCACCACATCTATTTAAAGGCTACTGCTTCCTATGCAGTTGTAGGCAATGCAGAGACCTTTGCCTTATAGAATAACACATGATCTCCCTATTTCCGTATCCACCAGACAAGAAAACAATAGGGTAGAATTACAATTCACCTTAGACATGAAAGTGTTTGGCCTGTTGAGGGAAGAAAAAAAGCTATACCCCAAAGAAACCTAGACAACTATGTCAACAAAAACTAGGAAAATAATGTGGAATGAGATCCTGAGGTTACTTTGTTAAATAGGCGGATGGGAGGGGATCAGACCTTAAAATTTGCTCCTAGGATGTTCTCCCTGACTAGGCCTCTGAGAAACGGTGCTACAGAATGGTGACTTTCAGAGCAGGCTGGGAAGGGCCATAATCCATAGCAACTGAAGTTCAGTGCCATGGTTTGCATGGAGAATGTTGGCAGGAGGTAGCAAACGGCTCATAGAAGTGTGACTACTAGAATGAACAGCTATGGAAGGCTGACGATAAATCCACACAGTAACCTCAGGGGCATTCCCCCTACAGAAGCAGTAGGAGATGGCTTGCCAAGGGGATTGCTACTGATCACATGGGAGCTGGTGCTGGCTATCCTCTACAGACTAGAGTCAGTGCTGGGAGACAAGGGCCACTGATGGCACCAGGAGTGATGGATATTAAAGTTAGAGGCCAGGTGTCAGCGGTAACCTATGAGAAACACAAGAAGTACAGTTACCACAATACGTGACAAGATTGGTGTGGTGCCTCTAGCATGCCGAGGACCCAGGGCATTTGTGCAGGAAGCCTTCATACCATTGTTCCCAAGTATTCGCCTCAGAAAGTGGTGGGTTTCATCACCATACTGCTGGAGTCTACATGTTCAGGAGCCTGCTCACAGACTGGAACACCCCACATCTTATTGCCTACTCCACTGCCAGCACTAGGTCCTTTTCAAAAAGAGATAGTTTATATCACATAACAGGGAAAGAAAGGGACAGACTTGGCACCCAAGTGACCCAGTTTTAGAGGTAAATAGGTTAAGTGTGGCAGTCATTCCCTGAGAAGGACCGAATGACCTGGAATTCTGTCCCCTCTCAAATTGGAGTGTGACTCACCCAGTCAGGCAAGCCCTTCAGCCTCCAGCTGCACTGGCTGGAAGAAAATGGTAGGTATTTGTTCCTTCTTGAGACAAGGTACAACAGGCAGGGTGGAATTGTAAATTGCTATCCTTCATATTTTAAATTCCTCCAGAAGACAGAGTCCACTGGAATCCTGAAACTTTCAGGACACTTCCCTAAGATGTGGATGTGAGCAGAAAATGATACCAGCCACTGTGACCCATCAGTCAATTCTTTTCCCTATCTGCGAAGGGACCAAAGCTCCCATTCCCCCAACTACTGAGGATGTTGCTAAGTGACCATATGTTGGTGATGCTGAGTCTACTCACAGAAGTTGTCCTGCTACTCTTCAAGAGGCGCCACACACCACTCTCCTGAGTCCTTGCTTAAGAGGTTCTAAAGGCTCATCCCATTGTCCAAGTTCAGGACAGTGCTTCAGAGCTATTCAAATCCTGGGACTCTCCAGGTACCATTAAACCAGTAGAAAGCAAAACTGACATGGAAGACAAATCCATCAGAAAGGTAAAGAGAATAGTTACATATCACTACAAGGACCCACTTATTAGGAAGGTAACATTTGCAAACTCATATTCTCCTAGTAACATAGCTTCAACATATTAACAAAAAATCATCTATTAAAAAGTCATTAAGAACATTTAATATTTTAATATAGCTTCCTTGGTTATTGGTATACCAAGCAGAAAGCATTATTGGCAGGAACAGTCAAGTTTAAGGGGCCAGAGAGATGGCTCAGTGGTTGAGAGCACTGGCTGTTCTTGGTCAGGACCTGGGTTTTATTCCCAACACATGACAACTCAGAGCCATCTCTAACTCCAGATCCATTGCATCTGATGCCCTCTTCTGACTTCTTCAGGCATGAATAGATCTACCAGATGATCTGGTTATTCCACTTCTAGGAATATACTCAAAGTATTCCATATCCTGACATAGGAATACTTGTTTATTCTTGTTCACTTCTGCTCTATTCATAATAGCAAGGAAATAGAATCACCATAGATGCCCATCGACACATGAATATATAGTGAAAATGTGGTACTTATATACAACAGAATTGTGTGTGTGTGTGTGTGTGTGTGTGTATGTGTGTGTGTGTGTGTGTGTGTGTCCTTCTGTCCATCCATGCATATGGAAGCCAGATATCAACATCAACTTTGGGTGTCTTTCTTAACTTCTCTTTAGCTTATCTTTTGAGATATGGTTTCTCTTTGAGCCAATTTTTATGTACTGACTAGAGTGTCTGGCTAGCAAGCTTCAGAGAGCCCCTGTGTCCATACACTTTGTACTAGGGTCACAGATGCATGCAACCGTGCCTGACTTTCTTTTTCCAATATGGGTGCTGGGGAATCTGAATTCAGGCTCCCATGCTTGTGTGGTGTGCTCATGTAGGCACTTTTCCTACCAGCTCATTTCCCTGGTCCCTAGAACGGAATCTTGGTTCAGCTATTAAGAGAAATGAAATTATAAAATTTGCAGAAAAATGAACCAAAAAAGAAAGTATGATATTAAATGAGGTTAAGATATTCTTAGTAAGATAAATACATTTTAACTTTTTTATTGATTTATTCAAAAGGTAAATACTCTTTTCCATATGTGGATCCTAATGTCTAACTTTTATATATGTATATTTATGTAGAAGCAAACATAGGTAGAGAGATCAGGAAACTAGGAAGTCCATGGGGCAGCTGTTTAAAGAAGTAAGGATGGGAAGGGTGATATAAAAGTGGAAAAGAGGAATACTGGGAGACTACAAATGGGGAAGGTAGGCAAGGAGCCAGAGGAGAGGGCCAGGCTGTAGGGTATCAACCAAAACTAAACATGTATGAAAATGACAGAGGAAGCCTGTTACTTTGTACGTTAATTAAAATAAAATTAAAAAACAAAAAGGAAGAAGGAAAAAGCAAAAGGTACTTACAAAGAATAAAAGCAATGATCATGACTCTACTGAAGTTTTTCCTGGCATTATTTAGTTCTGGACCTAAGTGCTAAGTCACAAAGTATGATACCCTGAGCACAGAGTTCCATCCCTGCCTCTCTCCCAGCCCTGCATCCCTGAACATTGCAGGTCCTCATTTCCCTTCTGTATTGAATTCTTATTTCCTGCCATTTAGAGCCAACTGCTGGATGAGAGGGCTGAGGATGGATTTTGCAGCGGGCCTCGTGGTGGTGAGAGCGGCTGCCTGTGGCGTCTACTATGTGTGCAGCTCTCCAGGTGCACAGCTTTCTTACAAAATGAGATGTTATCAACAGTAAATAACAAAGGCTGTTCTGCTTTCTTGACCAGTGAGTCCAATTCTTGGAAACACTCTTGTGAAATCCAGAAAAATCGACACTCATCATCTCATTCGTGGAGGACTCGCCACCCTGTGAAAGGCAACAGGAGTATCTGGTTCTAAGGGTGAACAAGGAAACCGAGGCTTACAGGGTTTCCTGCCCTGCTGGGGACTCTGCGCCCTCCATGTCCACACCCTCCTGCACATGTAGCTCACAGATGTGCCTCATAGAAAAGGAGCAGGGAGCGGAGCAAAGCAATCAGAGTTTATTTCTAATTGTTTTACTAATGATAAACAGTTTAAAGTTGGTAGAAAAAAATGTAGAACAGGGAGAAAGAGAGATGCCTCAGCCAGTACTAAGTGAGCACACTGCTCTTGGGAGGACCCAGTTGAGTTCTCAGTGGCCACAGACAACATTGGCATCTCGCAATCCCAACTCCATGGGATTGGACACTCTCTTCTACATTTCTTTGCTACACACACACACACACACACACACACACACACACACACACACACACACACACACACTTAAAATAAATATTTTTTTTAAAATATAAAGGAAAGAATAAGTCCTGTTCCTGGCCAATCAGTCCTGATCACACATGATAGGAAGATCTCTGCAACACTGATGAGCACACTCATTATCTCCCTATTCATTTTCCCAAGCACCCAGGGCCTTATTCAGCCTGTACTCGCCCTCTTGTCTCCTTGCTGGCCCTGCACAGAACCATGCCTGTAACACAGTAAGCTACCATTCCTGCCAGAAACATGAATATTTATTTTTGGTTTGTTTGTAGACAAAAACAAAGACTGAGGATCAGTGCTTCTGTGGTTTGGATATAGTTGACAAATATGTCTCCCAAAGGCTAGTGCCCAGGGAGCCTGGTCACCATTGTGACAAAATGAAAGTTAATGAGAGTGTTAAGAGGTGGGGTCTCCTGGTTTCCTCCTTACCACAGGAGTTCCCTCATACATCCTCCTGCTGTGTGACATCATCTACCGGGGTGATCTAGTCTGATGCTCTGCTCAGAATAGATGCCATTTTGTTTGAGCTTGGCAGCCACCAAATCAAGTACACAGCTTTCCTTTTTAAATTATCCAGTATGAGCTATTTTGTTATAGCACCCCCAAGAAGAGACTAAAACAACTGGCTAAGGCATCTCAGAAAGGTCCCGTGCATGTGACTTGGAATAAGAGTGATTTGGTTTTGAGTCGTGGATCACTGTGATCGCAGATTAGACCTATTTTTTAAGAAGCATGCGTGCACACACATGACTGTTCTCAGAAGCTCTTAGAATGGCCTACAGATTTTGTCCATAACTAGTAAAATCTGTGGCCAAGAAAATGCACAAGCTTTTGCCCTGGGCTCATTTCCATAGAGATGTGGGTTGGCTATTGCTTGTGACAGCATCCTTGGGCTTTCCCGGCTCACTATTCACTCAGCAGCCACAGTGGTGATCGCAGCAGCCCCGGCCTTTCCCCAGGGCTACCTGCTCCTACAATCTAGGTGGCTAACCTCCTCCTTACTTGTTCTTACTGGAGAAGCAATAAGACGGCAAGTGTGGACCGGCTGATGGACAGAAATTGTAGAGGCACTCTGGAGTATTATTGTTTTAAGTGAGCTACTCAGGCAATCCAGGTAAGACATGGCCAGGATCTCCTTGTACAGGTGCGGTAGGCCAGAGGCATTTTGCCATCAGCACAGCAGCCTCTGAGTTGTCCTTTATGGCTGCTCCCCAAAAAGAGGATCTTCCCTCGATGACTTTAAAAAGTAGCAGGGTGGGGATGGAAGAGGACCAGAAGTCATGGGGGTTTCTGAGACTCCTGCAGTGAGCTGATCTGTCTGCCCGGACTGATTCTTACCACCATAAACACATCATTATTGAATGACAGGCAGCCACTGGTCATTGGAAGGAAGCAACAATATTAGGGAGAGGGGCGGCCATAGTCGCGTAGATATTAAAGTCACAACCTGAGTACGGTGTAGAAATTAGGAGGGTGCCCCTGTGTACAGACATCTGAATGCCATCAGTAAATACAATCACATGACTTTGGGCTGGGTCCTTAACCTCGCTGATCTTGAAGTGCCTCTTCTGAAGAATGGGGCTGGTTCTTCCTGTGAGTGTCAGACTGTGCCTGACATGTCTGCAATAGTGATGCTTTTGCTGCCATTGTTGTGTGTGGGTGGGTATTGTGCATGTCCCTTGCTCCTTTCTGCTTGCAAAGGTGAGCTGCTCATGAATCAGTGGCAAACCAGGTAAGGCTCCAGTTTTAGATGACAGGCCTAAGTGAGGACATGTAGAGCTGGGTGAAGAAGTCTGCCCTCCTGGGAAAGATGACATTTGGCCAGTAAGGAAGGAGTGCCTGCTCCATGGTTCAGAGCGATCTACGTGGGGTGTGGGTTACCCATGATGCTCTGTGGGCCTGATTTCTGGGTATGAGGAGTAGTTGTAGCCACGTGATACCACATCACATTTTAGTAGCCTGCTGTCTCTCACTGGGCTATGAGTCTGAGTCATATTCATGCCTGTCCCCCCCAGGGCCTCACCTGGTACTCTGCTAGCTCAGGCTAGACAGTGTTACACTTTGAAATGGTAAGCCAGGATTTGGGTGAACTGCAGACTCCCTCTCTTGCTGCATTTGCCTTTTCTGTTTCAACCAAATAGGCTTTCCCGGATCAGGCTATGCTTGGCTGTTTCATAGCAGCCCACTCTAAAATCTCAGTGGCTTAACTTAACAAAAGTTTACTTCTGACTCATGCTATGTCCCCTGTGGTTCTGGGCAGCTCTCCAGGACAGCTGTTCTGCATACAGTGGCCGAGCAAGCTAAGACTCCTTTGATTTGGTGGCTCCATCATCTCAACACAAGGCCAGGCAAGAGCCAGCAGGAGGCACAGGCCCTCTGCTTATCCCAGAAATGCATCCTGTCACTTCCCCTCTGGACCCAGCCAGATCTAGGCATATGGTCACCCAAACCTCAAGATTATCAGGAAAATTTTTTTTCAGTGTGCTTGGGAAAGAGGGGGCAAGGCTGTGTATATCTGTGGAGCAATCGTGCTTAAAGGGGCTCAAATGGAAAAGTGAGGGCCCAAGTTAAAAATAAGAAATTAATACCAAGATCCAATTCCTCTATTTATTGGGTTCTCACTAAGTGCAAGACATTGGACATTTGTGAGACATGTACAGTCATAACTCTAGGGACTAGAACACAGTGGAGTTTTTTGTTTTTGTTTTTTGTTTTGTTTGGTTTTGTTGGTTTGGCTTGGTTTTTTGAGACATGATTTCTCTGTGTAGCCTTGGCTGTCCTGGAACTCACTCTGTAGACCAAGCTGGCCTCAAACTCACAGAGATCTGTCTGTCTCTGGCTCTCAAGTGCTGGGACTAAAGGTGCGCACCACTACCACTCAGCCTGCAGTAGGGAATTTCAAACAGTCACGCACACCACAAGCCTCTGCTTCCTGAGAGGTGGGCTGTAAGTAGATATACAATGTGTCAAATGTTCTATGAAAGAAAATAAGGAGGGAAGCTAGAGAGAAAGGGCATATGAAGGAGCTGCTGTTTTGTATTTGGAAGGGTGAAAGGCCTTAAAGAGAGATGTGCTGCTGCTGTGATGGGTCAGAGGGAGGAAGAGCTGCAAGCATGGCGAGGACTTGGCACTGGCTAGGTGGCTCATTAAACACGCTCTTGTAGTGTTGGTGATGCCAACATGAAGGAAAACCAAACAGGGGCCTCTAGCTGTCTCCGCTACATCAGAGGAGAGAGATGTGCAAGCAGCCATGGTCAATGAAAAGCAGGGAGTCAAAGAGGGCACGAAAGAGAGAGCTGCAGGGGCGGTGTGATACAAGAGGGGAATTGATGGAAGACAGTAGACATTTTATGATGTGTCATGTATATTGCCTATTGCTATGCAACAAAAGAAATATGACTTAAAGGCCTGTCTTACTTTTTCCTGATGGCAAGGAGGAACCAGGCTCTGCCAACAGTTCTGAAACATTTCTGTTGAGCAGGCCTTTCACTGGATTTAGTATGTAGTAAGAAGTATATAGTCTGGTGTGGGGGCAATAGGTAAGCTGCCTACCTCCCATGCCTGGTTCCTCACTGGTGTGGCTGGAACATCTGGGGCTCTTTGGAACTGCCCCTCTCTCCAGGAGAACTGTCTAGTTGAAAGCAACTTTTCTCACATGGCATCTGAATCTCAAGGGGGTGAATAAAGCTTCAAAGCCACACAAGGCCTGAAAGTCGCCACTGCATAGTTCTCTGCGTATTCCACAACTCAAAGCCAGTTGAAAAGCAGCCAAGATTCAGGAGAGAGGAACCTGCATTCCTGTCCAAGGAGGGGGGCTCTAGGGAGACCATGTTTTCAGACAATCTATAGCAAGTAGAAGCTGCAGAATATAGCAGGCGTGCCTGTGAGTTCCCATACTCCATCCTCCTTACGGTGTACCCAGATTCCTGACTGCTGAGAAAACTCCCGCATGGACTCACTCTGAAGCCTCAGGGATATTACCAGCATTAGGGCAAGAGATGAGACACACTCACTATCATACAGAAAATAGTGACTGTTAACACTGTCTGTGGCATACACTGTGGCGTGACAATGCTGACTCCATAGTGGAGTGTCTGCATATGAACAAACTGAGGGGGTGTGTGGCAGGACTGGAGAGGGTGCTGTCTGCCATATTTTTGTGATAAGCTGGCAGTTTTAAATGCTGAAAAAAATTGAAAATTGGGGTTGGAGAGATGGCCTACCAGTTAAGAGCCATTGCTGCTCCTACAGAAGACCGGAGTTCAATTCCTAGCACCTATGTAGGATGGGTAACAATCACCTGTAACTCTAGTCCCATGGAATCTGATGCCCTCTTCTGGCCTCTTTAGGCACCTGCATGCAAGCAGCTCACATATGGGTATGAGCAGGCATACACAGATAAACATTTAATTTTTAAAAATTAAATAGAAAAGTCATACTACATGGCAACAGTTTTTTTTAAAGTTCTCAAGAGGGAGACTGGGGAAAAAGCAAGCATGGCTGTTCTAGAAAGAAGAATTCTAAGGGACCTTGAGGGGGGAGCAGGTGACACAGGCCTGTCAAGGGGTCCTGAAACAAACAATTTTGGTCTGACCTCAGGAAATCATAGTTGGTTTCCAGCCAGAATGAACTTGGCGCTCCTGAGCACCTGGACCTGGGGAATGAGTCTAGCTGGGCTTAGTGGTCCAGCAGGTCGGAATGTATAGGCGATGCTCTGCATTCGGCTCTGTGAGCTGAATTCCTCAGCAAAGCCGAGTACTGGCAGCCGAACTGCTTCTGTGGAGTCTGAGTCCCCAAATGTGTCATAATGTGTGCTGATTACTTTTGGGCTCAAAACTGCTGAGAGTTTGGGATTTGAGGTAACCTGTCATAGAGGAAGGTTGCAAAAGAGCTAGGACTCTGCTCCTAAGACCAGAGGCAACAGAAGGAACATGACACTGCTTTTGATGATGTGGGGCACCTGACTTAGCCAGACCCCAAAGCTAGGGATCTCTGAGCTTATGTTCATATGCTGCCTTCTGGTCCTTTAAAATGTAAATGCTTTGGTCCCATCCCTTCGGCCAATCACAGTCCTGATATAGATGTGCTGGTGTGATTGTTTTCCTCTTTCTGGGAAGTGATGTCAAGGAGCGACCTATGTTGCATCTGGAGGGCTGTGGCCTCGATAGTACCCATGGTGCACAATGGGTTTCAGTACCATTTGGACTTAACTTGAAACCAAAGTCTACCATTTCCAGGCTATATGGCTTGCGAGCCTCAAATCTTTAAAGCGACACAGTGGTACCTGCTTTTCAGAGTTGTAAAGATAAACATTTTCAAAGTACTGGTAAGTAAAGGCATATCTGCCAAATGCCTGGCATCTGCTGTGGGCTTTTAGGATTTCAAAGGTGTTTATCAGGGTGGGCCTTCAAATGAATGAGTCTTTTTCTTAGCTGCAGGCTTTGAATCTCCAGTTGCTCAGTGGCTTCATAGGTCGTGTCCAGATCCCTGTCACTAACACGGATGGAAGAGATAGATGCTCTTGTGTTGTAGCTTCAGGTTGGACTGTCCAGGGGGCAGGGCCGCTGTGCGTAGTACATTCTGGAATTCGAGGCAAGGCTTGTCTCAGATAACATGGAAAATTACGTTATCTGGCATCTCAGTCACTATCTAGGTTTCTTTCCTGTGTGTCGTATTTTGGCCACGGGAGCCTGTTAACTATCACCACGCACTCTGTCTCAGGGTATCTCAATCTCTTCCCATAAACCTTCCCAACCAGAACAGGGCCCTGGGAATACCAAGGGGCGGCCTCAGACTGGCCAGGAGCTCCAGATGCTCCAATTCATCATGGACGAACCCTTCCCTGGTAGGAACGCCAAAAGGAATTTCAGCGGGAGAGTCAGCTTTTATTTTATTTATTACGTATAATGCTGCTGTCAGTCTGAAATATTTCTGTATGTCCATCCACAGTGTTTGTCTACTTTCTAGCTGGAGGAAGCTCAAGCTTCCTTCAGATGCTCCTTGAAACATTTTAGAAATGGCCTCTGTGTTTCTACTGACAGGATATTTGCAGCAAGTTCCAACCTTACAGCCACTCACTCATTGGTGGCAGGCAAATCCTGGGAGATGGATGGGCATTCAAACACAAACTGAGTGGCTCTCGCAAGCCAGGCACAGCACAACAGCAGAAAACAAGAGACCAGGGCTCAGGTCCAGGGAATGCTACACCTCACACATTGGGCCTTTCCTGTCCTTAGGCATGCCACTTCACTTTTGCGTATGTGATTGGCATCTTGATTTTCTGTGAGCCAGCAAGCCTGAGCTTGATGCTTTTCCACAAACATCTCTCTCCTGTGGAAGGGGGAATGTGTAAAATAAAGGTAGGAAGATTTGCCATATGAAAGTTGTTAGAGTAAATGTGTCTCTCATCCCCAGTGTTCAATACAGAGTGTGACCAATGAGAGAAGCTCAACATATGCTTAACTTCTCAGTCAGGATGAAGAGAGGCTCTTTCCAGTCGTTCCTCCACCAGCTTCCACTGGTTGCCATGGCTGCATTTCTTGGTGCTGTTTAGATATGAGCATGGTCACGGGTGATGGCAGAGACTGAAGTTTCCCCAGCTACCCAACAAAACAGTGGAAGGCAGGAGTGTGTGCAGTTCTACTATATGCCCTGCCCCGTGTGAGCACGGCAAGGATGCCTAATAAACTGACACCAGGCAAATGAGTCTTGTTGAATGTCAGATGGGTGATTTCACCATTGCCTCCAAGCAGCTGACTGACAGTGGCAAAGGGTTGGGCCACTGACCAAAGCCAGTCTCCTCTAACCTCCCAGAATCACATGTGTTTGTCTTCCCGATTGCAAGGTGGGAAGGTCAGTGCTGGTCCCCTCTGACTGCAAGTATGACAGGACTCTTCTGCTCCACAGGCAGATGGCTTTTGGCTCCTGGGGTAACCTCAGTCATCAAACTGCCCACTTGAGTATTCAGAACAATAAGTCTTTGAAGTAAAACATTGGCAACTGTAGTTGGAAGTAAAAGTACGTGATTTCCAAGCTCAAATGTGCCACTGTCCTAACAGAGCTGAGGGCAAGACCAGAAGGAACATGGGCCATGTGGCTCAACAGCTCTGCCTTCAGTGACGGGATTGGAAAGATGTCCTAAGCAATGCATTGAACCAACCCAAGATGTAGTTTCCTAACCTTCAAAATGGGAAACCACACTCGTATCACCCTCCCCTCCTTTCTCTAGCTCAGATTCCAAGGGCAAATTGACACTAAGGTTGACTTAGAATTCTGTGTCTCAATACTCACCCCCATATATAAAATAGAGACTTCTAGCCACCTGCGTTTATTGAGAGGTGCTTGACTGAACTATTTATGTAAGATGTTTAGAATAATGCCCAGCTCAAGACGAATAATTGTGTGTAATAAGTAATAATAGGTATGATTATTGTTGCTGCTGAGATAGCTGAGTGTGCTGTTGTCTCACAGTTCTGAGCTACACAGTTTAGACTTCCTCACATGAGCATCAGGCCTTCCCTTGTCTCTAGCTGGTGATGTCTCTCCAGCTAGATCTCCTGGTCTCCTTGTAATCCAGCACATTTCTCAGACACGAGGAGAGCAAGGGGAGCACGTACTGCACTCCATGCTTCTGTGGCCAAGAACGCAAGCGCTCCCTCCTCATCAGAGTCTGTGTGCTAGTGTTCCTCCCACTGTGTCTGAGGGCCCAGGTTTCTCTGGTTAAACTAATCATGTTCACAGAGCATTTCCTGCCATGTGGTTACAGTGTCCCTGGCGGGTGGGGGTAGAGGTTAAAGGACTCACTGTGCAGGTGTGTAGACTGGCATCGGAATCCCCAGAACTCACAAGACAGAGACGGAACAAGCCGGCTAGCCATATTTGCAAGCTTTGGGTTTGATGGAGTGAGTACGGAGGCAGAATGATTGATGGTGATTCTTGACATCAGTCAAGTACACACACACACACACACACACACACACACACACACACACAC
>OU015743.1:159402836-159424236 GCA_907169655.1 Acomys percivali
TGTGGCTGTTGCTCAGTAAATAGTCCTTGATTGGAGACTGGAGATGGGCGAGCTCACTCCACTGTCCTATTGTTAGTGCACAATTAGTAGTGATTTTATAGTTTCTCTACTATCCAGGCTTTTGCATTAGAGTAATGATAGAATTGTAGTAATGGGTAATTATAAACAAAAATAAATTTGTCTCAAAATTTGGGGGTCACCTTCATATAGGATAGAGGCCCAACTACAGAATCGGCATTCCAGTCCAGCTGAGGGAGCCTTCTTTCCATCTCTTTTGGACCATCTAAATTCTGCTGAGACCTCAAAGAGGCCAGGTTTTGTAGTTAGGATGAGTTTTAGGGTAGCTACTCATTCAAATGCCTCAACATGAACTATCATTTCAGAATTATTTTTATGTGTTGTATATTTTCCAAAAAGGTATTTTCTCCTGGTTTTTAAATACCACATTGAAGACTAGATAAGTTGGCTGTAAGCAATCCTTTTACTGAGGACTGACACCGGTTTCGAGACTGACCATTGTCCAAACAAGGACAGCTTACAGTAGGGAAACACGTTCCCAGGCCACCATGATCTTTCCTGAGGAGTTGGTACTAAAATATTTACTCGCTATCTTCTAACCACATAACCCTCCGGGCTAAAAACAAAGCCTGCCTGCCAGACTGTGGCCATTTGAGGATTAGGCCAAAAGAACTGGTCCCTGCACTATCAAGTGACAGGATTCAGAGACCAGATGCAATCTCCCTTACCCGGTCCACAATAGGAAAGGTACAGATGCTACGCAGCAGACAGAGAAAGCATCATTTTAAAAGAATGCTGCTTCTTTCTCAGTCACTCGGAAGCCCCCCCCCCATTCTTACTGCAGGAAGATTCTGGAATTCATCCACATCAGCGGACTCCTCCTAGTCGAGGGGCTGCCACGGGGAAACTGGATTTTATTTCTGATTCTGACGCTGACTTATGACGATGACTCGCCTTTCAGTCACTTTGCTTTTTGAGGCCTCGGTGTCTAGGAAATGAGAACAAAAAGCCTTGACTCACAGGGCCCCTGTGTAAAATGGAGGAGACCGGGGCGAGAGAAGAGCTGCCTGTGAGGGCCTTCCACCACAAAGCATCAGGACTGTTGCTGTCGCGGAAGTGATGCTCTCTGACGTCACTGAGTCACCAACCTGGGCTCATAGAATCACTGCACACTGACCAGCTCTGGCATGTGAGTGCCAGCTTGACCCTGCCAGTCATGGAGTTCTATGCCCTCTTCCTCAAGGGTTCCTGCGGGATACTTGGGAAGGGATAGGGACATACTCTGTGCTGCTCCTAGAAGCTGCCGCCACACCCCGTCACTTTCTAGTTGATGGTGGTAGTGGTTGCATTTTGTTGTTTGGCTGTTTGTTTTTAAGACATCTGCCTCCTGTTACACAGCTGGGGCATAAAATCAGGCTTTAGTTGCCGGACTTTTGTTTACTTTGCTCACTAGCTGGGGTGGTCAGGAGTTTAGCCAAGGTCAACGCCTTGGAGTCTGTAAAGAGAATTCTAGCAGTTTCTAGCTACTAAATCTGCTAGTGTATAAAGGAATTTAAAAAACATTGACCCACACAGTCTGCTTGTGTTCAGGCTAAATTCATTTCGTTTTGCTTTAAAAATAATAACAAGTGTCTAAGTGTTTATATTTTCATTTTGCACAGGCAGCCTTGACAATGCAAGTTTTTTTGGTAGAAAAAAAATAAAGAAATAAATACAGCAGCTTTCACAGCTGCAGGTCATTGATTTGGCCCCTCTTGGAAAAGAGAGGGAGAGAAAGAAAAAAAGAAAAGAAAAATGGAGGAAGGAAAGATGATTTGTCTTACTGTTAGAGGGTGGTTCCCGGTTAGGTTTCCTAAAACCTTCCTCATGTTGCTGCTCAGAACAGTTCAAAGATCTGGACATATTTGATTTGTAAATAGTGAGAAAAGGAGATTCTAAGAGGAAAAAATTCTTCCCACAGTTATTAACACCTTATACTGTTTGCATGTTGCACATGATAACAACAAAGGAAATGATGCTGGAGAGGAGAGAAGGCACCCCTCAGCCCTGCCTGGATGGTGCAGCTTGCACCCTTTACCCCTGCCAGTACGATGCAGCTCTCTTCCACACTTGGTTACATTTCCCAGTATCTTTATTCTGTGCCTGTGTTCTCTTCCAGTGTTTCAGAGAGGTAACAATGGGTGGGTATGCTTTGCACTCTGACCTTTCACAAAAACAGATAACAGCATTTTCTGAAGCCTTACTGGATGCCAGGTACTGTCTGCCTCTATGCAGTCTCTTTAAGTCAGCCTGACATTCTCGTAAGATCACAGGCTCATTTCTCTATCATTATTGGCTACATAAATGCAAGCCCACCCCTTTTTGTTTCTTCGGCACCACATTGTGTGAAAACAGCTGGATGAATTTTGAGCCAGCATGAAGGGTATTTGAGGATGGCCTCATTTCAAATAAATGCTGCATGACATCTTATGCTGTCACGGGAAGGCTAGGGCGAAGGGGGATGCTTTTACTGTCTTGCAGAGGCAATGCCTTGATACCTCAACCTAAGGATCCCATTAAGGTCAGAAATGTCTGTTTTTAAAAGTTTTCTGTAACTTTGTAGATTTTCCCAAGGAATTTCCTTGGGTTAATTCTATTTCAAGATAAGCATTGGTTTTGCCCTTAATGGGTATGCATATGCATAAATAATATAGGTTGGAATGCCCCTTAAACACATGAATTTAAGCTAGGAAGAGTTCTTTCAAAAGAAAAAAAAAAAAAACAGTCAATGAGAGTGGGAAAGATGTGTGAGGCCCAGAGAAGAGATGTGCAAAGAGAGGTCTCACGGCAGCCAGGACAACTCAGATGGAAACTTGAAGTTACACTTACGTTCCAGCCATCAGGACAGCACTCATGCATATAATGATTTAAAAACAACAACAGCAACAACAGGACTAAGGTTGTTAGAGGTCTGATTAGATTGTTACAATTGAAACACATTTTTAAAGGTTTCTCTTAAACCTGTTGATTCCTTGAGTCCTGATAGCTTGGCATTGTAGCAAAACTACTTACTAAGTTAGAACAACCTGGGATAATCAGAGGATGGGAGACACCATGCTTAGCATAGGGCACGCTTTATTTTCAGCACTCCTCACTGCATGCCCATGGAGCCTTGGCCTCGTGAATCTGGGTGAAGCCACTCCTGAGTGGGTTACTTGCTGTGTTTCCTCCCATTGTTTTTTAAGACAAAGAAACTACAACTCTGCAAACTTATATAACTTATTGAAAGCTCTCAACTAATAAGTCCAGAGGAAGAATCTGAGCCACATCTGGATTAGCCCTACACACTCCATTTGCAACATTACTAATTGGCTATCTGCCGTGATGGCCACCACTGGCAGGTATCTGCCATCTCTACTCTTACAGAGCTGACAGACATGGAGTGGGGTACAGACAGCTCCATGTATAAAGGGTAAACAATGGGGGGTCACATCTTAGAGAGGGGAAAGTGACACTCAGGAGCTGGTAGACCAAGGAAGAACAAATGAAGTCGTTAAGCTAGCTGTTCCTGAGACGATGAGAAAAGCTGAAGAGGAAAATGGGAGGGAGAGAAAACAGGAGAGAAAGGGACAAAAGGAACAGAGGCGGGGAGGTGGGGAGGGGTCGGTATGTGGAGGCAAGGCTGTGGATAAGGAAGGAGCAAGGCACTGTTCCCACAGTAGGGAGAGGTGCAAAGACACGTTAAGAAGAGGCGTGCAGCCCATGATTTCAGAGGAGTCTTCTGTATCACAGAAGCTTGCTACAGGACCGTTTTGTGTTAGAACTGCAGGCCTCACACAGGAGCACAGTTAGCTCACGCTGCACATTGTGCAAACTGGCAAAGACTCCTAGTGACAGGATGCAGAGTGAGCATTGAAAAGGCTGAGCTGTCAAGGCCTTTTGGTCCTCTGGCTTAGTGCCCTTGAGCCCTGTATGGTCTGCATACCCCTTACAGGACAGTCTTGACCACACCTAGGTTGTCCTTGTACAGTCTGCATACCCCTTACAGGACAGTCTTGACCACACCTAGGTTGTCCTTGTACGGTCTGCATACCCCTTACAGGACAGTCTTGACTACACCTAGAGTTGGCATTGTGCAATCTAAAGCTGGTGAGCAGAGAAGCAAGAGGTGCATAGGAGGGGACCAGGAAACACAGAGCTCTGGGAATTCACAATAGCTTTGGTGAGGTCTTCAGACTCTCACAGGCCACCAAAGGGATGCAGTGGGTCTTAGTGAGGTGTGTGATGTGTAAGCACATCTATATAAACACACAACCAAACCCATTATAGGAGTGTGCTGTCAGCAAGTACAAAGTGTATTGGAGTGCAACAGCCTTCCTTGGGAGATCTAGGGAGACTTCCTGGAGGGGGCAGAGATTATTAATATACCATATAAGGCTGAGCTTGTAGAGAAAGGAGAAAAGGAGGAGGCATTTCCTAGGAGAGGCATAGTAGATTGGGGGATGCAGAAAGGCTCCAGTGGGAGCAAGACTTGGCTATGGAAAAGTGATGAGGTTTGGGATGAAAGAAAACCATTGCTGGACTTTACAGGGTCAAAACTGCAGGGCTCTGACTAGCAGGGCTGGTAAATCACCAAGAAATCACTACATGAGTTATACCTTCTCTAGAATGAAGGAAGATGATGGCGCCTACAGGAGATGCTTCTGTGTGAGGACCCCATCCACATGCCTGAGGCAGTAGCTGTGCCATGGAGAAGAGCGAATTCTAGCTAATTCAGGTTACCAGGACTTGGCTAGCCATGCCAAGCAGCACAGCAGAGCTGTTCTGTCTTCACATGTCACTGTATGTACATGGCTTCGTGCCCTTCCTTTTGGCCAGGAGAGAGATTCTTTCTCAGCCCTTGGCTGCAGTAGAAGAAAGGGGAGCACAAATGGGGAGCAAGCCATGCCTGTTGGCTGCGGCCTACATGCACAGGGCTGGAGTGACTGCAGGTCAAGGGAGGCAGCCATCTGCCCTTTCAGATGCTGGCTGATGGAGCAGGGGCATGAGATGCAGCCAGCCAGCTGAGTAGCATCACAGTATCCCCCAGAAAAGCAAGCACTGAGTCAAAGAGGCAGAAAAGGATGGGAAAGAAAAGCAGAGAGGAGTGGCTGGAGCTCGCTCTTCACTCCCAGTGGACTGTCTCTACTAGTTAGCTTGAGCAAAGGCCTCATAGCAAGTGAATTGGGGAAGGGAAGGGGCAGGAGGGGGCAGGAGGGGGCAGGAAAGGCCATCTGAGCTCTGGAGTTAAGGGATCTGGTAAGGTAGACACAGTAAGTGTGAGGAGTAATAGTGGTCCCCTTTTACATTTGGTATGAGAGATGTTAAGAGTTTTAAAAAATATTAATTTCTTCATATTACATCTCAACTGTTAGCCCATCCCTTGTATCCTCCCATTCCTCCCTCCCTCCTCCTTTCCCCTACTCCCCTCCCCTATGTCTGTGACTGAGGGGGACCTCCTCCCCCTGTATATGCTCATAGGGTATCAAGTCTCTTCTTGGTAGCCTGCTATCCTTCCTCTGAGTGATACCAGGCCTCCCCATCCAGGGGGCATGGTCAAAAATGGGGCACCAGAGTTCGCATGAAAGTCAGTCTCCACTCTCCACTCAACGGTGGAGAATGTCCTGTCCATCGGCTAGATCTGGGTAGGGGTTCGAAGTTTACTTGCCATATTGTCCTTGGCTGGTGTCATAGTTTGAGCAGGACCCCTGGGCCCAGATCTTCCCGTCACAATGTTCTTCTTGTAGGTTTCTAGGACCCTCTGGATCCTTCTATTTCCCCATTCTCCCATGCTGAGAGATGTTAAGATTTTTGCTCAAGGCTTTCCAGGCAGCAAGAGTAGGTGCCAGTAATGACAGGCAACTCACAGGTGGAATGCACTTGGTTCGAGCATTGTTCTCAGCATTTCATTTGAAATATGTCAGGGAAAGAGGCATTTATATTACCCTACTTTATTGGTGGAGAAATTGAGACACAGAGAGGCTAAATAACCTGCCAAATCACCGAGCACACCCAATGGAGCCAGATGTCAAGGCCAGGCCGTCTGGCCTCAGAGCACAGGCTTGACCATGGTGCTCTTTGAGTTCTGCATCAGCCAGTTCTGGCTTCTAACCCACAGCTCTCTCCAAGACACTGAAGCACTCAGCTCTTGGCACAGCCATGCCCAGTATCCTTCCAGCAATCTCACATGTCAGGAGTTCCAAAGGTACACCTCTGGGGAGCCTGTGATCTCAGTCGCACCATAGGAAATATATTTCAGGAATTCTGTGTCTTAAATTCAGATCGCAAACAGTACTAGCAGTGGGGTTGAAATCCTAGTAAAACTTCGACTAATTAAAGGAACATCTGTTTCCTGGAATTTGACAACATTCTCATAGAATGGCTGGGCTGGACAGCTTGCTGAGAAAGTTAAAGTGTACTTTCTCATGAAGCTGTGTTAGTCGTAAAAACTATAGAGATGAAGTAAATGGGTAAACAGTCTGCATTTTACTACCTCTTAAAGAAGAAAGGCAGATACATTCTCTATCTGCCCAACGCTAAGCCATCACACCTCTCCCTTTCAAGTCTAGTTCTAAGAAGACCCAAAGACTGGCCAAGGAGAGGGTGTTGAGTGGACAAAAGAATTTTGGCAGGAAAGCCAGCAAAGTCCAGAATACTGTGAGGGGCCACTGTCCTTCACCTACTTTGACATTGGGTCAAGCACCACGGCAGAACAGTTGTAAAATGCGGGTGGGTCTTTGAAGCATTTTGCGGTGTGGCTCTGCCAGCCTTGCTTCCCACCTCTTGAATCTGGGCTGTCCTGTGACCTTATTTAGCAGTGCATCGCAGCAGAAAGGATGGGGCATCAACCACAAGCTTAAGGCTTGAATCAAGACCCTTGGGTCAGCTCTAGGACGGAGTTCTGGAACACTGTTACTCCCTACTGTGCCCTGTGCCTGGGGGATAGAATACCGACCTGCTAGCCTGCTAGGACCTGAGACATCATGAAGAGCTGGGTAACACACTCCCAGCAAGGACCTTCAGAGTCAGATATCCCCTAAAGACTCTCCTGCTCTGGGTTGACGCGTGATGACAAGCTCTGCGGACTTCATCTAATTCCATCTTAGACGATTGCCGCTGTCCAGGCAAACCCCTTGAGTCTTGGTTAACAATAAGAAATGCATCGTTTTTGTTTTAAAACTTCCAAATGCATTTGATCAGATTTCCATTAGTTCCTGAACATGGCTCCACTTCCTATGTGGCGAGAAATCTGGTTGCACAGGTCTGAATCCCACCTCTGCCTTGGCCAAGTTGTTTAGCTCACCGAGGCTCGGTTGCACTGTGTGAAATGGGCACAGCTACAAGTCCTCTTACTGTGAGAACTGAGTGCAGTGTGTGCTTGGAATGCAGTGGTGACTAACTGGTGGATTATCCAGCCTCCTTCTTCCCAGTTCTGGAATTGGGCTCTCTCCTGGAACCCTATCTGGCATTCATATCACCTACTCTACTGGCATGTCATTTGCTTGGAATCTTGTCTTGTTGGCCCTAGATACAGTTTTGTGTCTTAGGCACATGTAGCTGACTGACATGCTAGGTGCCTCTTGGTGCATGCTACCCCAGAGCAAAGTCAAAAGCTGAATTTCAAGTGGGTCAGTGGGTAAGTGTGTGTCCCTAAGTGCCCGTTCTGGTGCCCTGTGATATCTGTGACAATGTGCACTGAGATTCTCCTCTCTAGAGCAGCGGTAAGCTTTTGTCCAGAGACTCTCCCTCTCACATTTCTGTACTTTCGCCCCGGCATGTCTAGAGACCTGCATAGGAAACTCAGACAGCACTGAGTAACGTCCCCCAGGAATGGTGTAGTGAGGCCTGGGCTGCCAGCTGACTTGTGGGGAGCGTGCTTGTCCAAAGCTTAGACACGAAGCTGGGCGAGAGCAAGCCTGGTGACTTCATTGCCTTTTGTCAGATCAGAGGTTCCTTACTCTGAAGGGAAAGGCAAAATTACATGGGGAGGTGGGGCGGAGAGCACATTTGATATATAAAATGAAGTGAGATTTCCAAAAACAACAGGCTGCATCATAGCTATGAGGAGAACCTCTGCACCTCAGTGCTGGTGTTTCACAGGCGGCATTTCTTTGACCTCTCAGCTGCTCTGGAAAGCAGAGTCCCTGGTCGGCATCCCAGCAAGGGCTGAGATCACACAGTGAGTGACATAGACTGGGCCCATGTACAGCTCTCTGGACCCCCTCCTCAGCACCCTGTATCAAGCTGTCGTAGCTGGTACATTTCTGACCGTGATTTAGGCCTGGTGTTTTTAAAACTTTCCCATGGAGACTTTCCTGCCAGGAGGCAGGAATGAACTCCTCTCAGTACGAAGGGCTGCCAGGACCCATGTTTTATGTAAACAGTTCGTTCACACTGTGAGTTCGCTTTTATTATTTACATTATATTTACATTAAATGTAGCCTGTATTCTTAATGTGAAAGTAAGGCTTTGTTTTAAGCCAATTGTTGTAAGCCAATGTTGTAGGTGTTTCTTCTTCACTCCTGGCAGTTTCAGTGTGGAGGGCAAGAGTGCAATACACAGGCCTCTCCTGAAGGCTTCATGAGGCATTACCTCAATAAAGATGTGTTGATGTTTTGTTTTTCTTTAAATAGATTTATTTTATTTTTAATTAAGTTTACATTTAGTTGTGTGTATCTACATGCATGTGCGGGTGCCCTGTGGAAGCCAAGAGTAGGACTTACAAGCAATGATGAGTCACCTGACATGAGTACTGGCAATCAAATTCAGGTCTTCTGCACGAGCAGCAGGTGCCATTAACTGCTGAGCCATCTCTCCAGCCTTTTATTTGGTTTTTGAGAGAATGTTGCACTATGTGGGCCAGGCTGGCTTAGAACTTGGGATCTTCCTGCCTCAGCGTCTTGAGTGCTGAGATTATAGCTGTCTGCCACCATGTCTTTCAAGTGGAATTTTCATTTGGGATTGTTGATAGAGGCTTCTTCAACTCACACCCCAAACTTTCCCGTCTGTGGTCGTAACACTGGAAACATTTGCTTGGCAGGATTGCTCAGTGGCTCAGGTCTAAGAGGACAACCTTTTGCACTGCGAGTAAGTTTGTGGAACAGAAAACATGCTTTATAAATAGAAATAGAAATGGATGCAAGCAGAGGCAAAGGACTATTGTGTCAGAAGCCTACTTCCAAGGTCTAAAGATGAGACTAAGGGCCTTGGAGTGATTGTAATGTTGTGCATTACCTAATATTGTCTGCTTAGCTCTGTCACTAGGACCCTTGAGGGATGCCCCACTTTCACTCAGGAAATACCCTTATCACTACTCCATTTTCTAAAGAACTTCCCCTTTGAATGAGAAAATGGAGGGTTGAGTGTATGAACATGCCCAAGGTTATACAGCAAATGTCTCTGTGCCAGGTTCTTCGACATTCGTTGCTGCTCCCTTGTAGACTATCTCAACCATTAAAAGCCCACAAGAACTGGGGAAGCAGTTTTGTAGAGAGCATCCTGTACGTCTCAGACTCCAAGCCAGCATAGATCCCACCTGCAGGCAAATTTGATAGGGCTTGCCATTTGGAAGGTAGATAGCACGCTGGAAGTAAGGAAGCCTGCAGTTGAGGTCAGAAGGTCGATGCCCCAGAGTCATGGCTGTATTCACCCTCTTCTCAGCTTCCCTATTTCCTTGCTTTTAAACTGACAGAAACAGCAAGAGGCATACAGGGTACTGCTGTTATTTCACATATGGAAGGGTTTTTTGTTGTTGTTGTTGTTGTTTCTTTTCTTTCCCTTTAGCCTAGCTCCACTCATTTTGTCCTCAAGAAAGCTAAATATTAATCAGATAAATTAACACTTTGTTCACATCCAAGCCTCTGTCTGGTTGGTGACAGAGTTAGGTCTTTAAAAACAAGTCTCGCTGGTCATAGTGGCACATGCCTGTCAGCCTAGCACTCCAGAGGCTGGGAACAAGAATAAAGAGTTTGAGAAAAAACTTGCTGCAAGGGGAGGGGGATAACCAAGCAAATCTTCTCACTTCCAGCAGCATCTGCTGCTTTTCTGGGCTGCTTTCTTGACATTCCCCAGAGCCTGCACTGTTGGCGTTTCCATTTAACTTGGATTCATCAACTAAACTGTTTTTCTGAGTCTGTGAGATTTGAGGCTAGAAAGCTTTGGGTAAGAAGGCAAAAAACCTTCTTTTTAGCCACTTGCTGGGTTCATCAGCTCCACGCCCTCCTCATGGAAAGGGTTTAAAAGAATTGCTCAAATGTAGCAAAACTGGCAGATAAATTCTTCCCTCTCCTGCCTGCTCTTCCTATTTTGGGGAATGTCACAGCAGATGACAACGTGGACAGAGGAAGCCTTGTGGAGCTCCTCTGGCTGGCACTATCTAGTCTGAATTATAGTGCTGTAGGAGAGGAAATTAATTACCAGTAGTAGAAAGGGTGTTTATGAGTCAAGCCCTGAGGTTGATGTTTAGCACAGCCATACAAATGTAAATTTGTATACACATACACACACACACACACACACACACACACACACACACACACACACACATGCACACAGTCCAGCGGGGATCAGTGCAGACATCCCACAAATAAACTGAAAAGCCAATGGCACTTAATTCAGGATAAGGAACAGTAATCTTCATAAATGACCTTGATTCTGTTGTATGAGCCCAGTAAGGAACAATACTGCTGTGAGTCTAAGAGCAATTTCATTTTCACAGGATGTTATGGCTAACTTCATGTGTCAACATGACTGGACCTGAGGACACCAGGACAAGTGAAAACACTATTTCTGAGTGTGTTTGCAAGGGTGCTGTTTCTGGACGGTATGAGCACTTGAACAGAAAAGCCAAGGAAAGAATTTCTCACTCACCACAAGTATGGGTGGGGATCACCTACTCCATTGAGGACCCAAAGAGCAGTGTCGAGATTGTTCTCTCTTCTTGACATTGTAGTCTCTCTCTCTCTCTTATACACACACACACACACACACACACACACACACACACACGCACACACGCACACACACACAAGCATGCAATGCTGTTGGGCATTTCATCGACACTCACTGAATGCTGCTTCTGGCTTTTTTGGTCCCCCGTCTTGCAGATGGGAGCCTGGGATGTTGCAGTCTCCAAGGGAACACCTAGAGTAGCCCTGCTCAGATGCACAGAAAGACCACTTCTGGGTGGTTCATGACTGGCAGCTGCTGCTGGCACTGGAAGCTGGCCTTTGTGAGGTCCCATGTACTGTATCCTGGGCTAACGTTTTACTTTCATAGCTCAGTTAATCTTCCTGAAATAGTTCTATTATCCTCTTTCCCCTTTATTTTTTTCTAGTAGGAGAAGAAACTTAGCAAGATGACTCCTTTCAAAGGTAGCAGAGTTGGTTGCTTTTAAACTCACGTTTGTCCTTTCCTTTCTACTGTTGGGACAGTAAGAGACTTGAAACTCATGTCATTGGTGGAAACTGCGCTCAATCACAGTTATCCCCAGTTATCGTCATGAGCTGAAGAAGCTGGCTCCAATGAGCATTATATGAAAATGGGTAGAACTTTAAGGGGGTTCAACTGGGGCCCAGCTGCCACACCTTAGGCTGAGGCCCCCGTGCCTCTGTGATCCATGTCAGCTGGTGTTCTTCAGCTTTATGTTGCTGCACAGACCAGCCCCAGATGCAGTTGCCTCATCCTTTGAACCATTATCTAAGGGCATTTGGTCACTGCATGCTTATTGGACAGGTGGGGGAGTTTCCAGTCCCTAAGCAGCTGAGTAACCATTTGTCCCCACAGGCAAGGTTATGTCTAGATTGTATGTCTTTGTTAGTTTCAAGGTACCATATTAAAATACCTGAGGCTTATGAAGAAGAGGCTGATTCTGCTTATTATTTCTGGTCTAAGATCAAGACAGAGTTCCAAGGCAGTGCCTGGTATCACAGTCCATGAGATGGAGCACATACACATCTTCTTGTCTCTCCCCATAAAGCCAAATGCATTCAGCCATGGGCCCTCCACCCTTGCGAACTTAGGCAATTCTACTCATTTCTCTGAAGTCCCCCTTCTGGGCATAACCATTCCATTGAATTATCTGATTCTATCTTCTTCATCTATCACAACAGGAGTAAATTTTCAACACAGGCACCTCAAAGAACACATGTAGCCATATATATACAAGCCACAATGGCATATGGTCTGTGCTGTTAACCTGAGATTTCTGGTTGCTGGAAATTGGCTTAAATTGTCTCCTTTGCTCCCTTGTCTATCTTCCTGCTGCACAGTGATCCCAAATTAACCCTCTGTATCCAGGGGCTCTAGAACAAGAAAATCTTCATGAATCATAAGTTTTGAACTTATGTCAAAGGATTTGAGTTTTCATCTTTCTTTTAGAACAGCAGTTCTCAACCTATCAGTTGCCACCCCTTTGGGGGGTCAAATGACCCTTTCACAGGGGTTGCCTAAGACCTTCAGAAGACACACATACTTACATCATGATTCATAACAGTAGCAAAATTATAGTTATGAAGTAGCAACAAAAATAAACTTACGGCTGGGGTTACCACATCAGGAACTGCATTAAAAGGTTGTGGCATTAGGAAGGTTGAGAGCCACTGTTCTAGGCTAGGTGCACTTGGGCAAGTCGGTGACTGTTTCACTCTTCATTTGCTTAGTTTAAAAGCAGAAACATTGGCCTAGATGAAATGTATACATATGTTTCCCATTCATGTCCACAACTAGTCTCTTCCACCCGTGTTTTATTCAATTCCGAATATACTTTGATTTAGACAGGGTCTGAACAGTTTTTCTAGTATAAGAAAGGAGATCATTAGCCAGGTGGTGCTGATGTACACCTTTAATCACAGCACATAGGAGGCAGAGGCAGGTGTATCTTTGACTTTGAGGTCAGCCTGGTCTACAGAGTGAGTTCCAGGATAGCCAGGGCTACACAAAGAAACCCTGTTTCAGAAAACCAAAAGAGAAAAAGAGAATGAAAAAAGAAGGAAGGAATGAAGGAAAGAAGGAAGGAAGGAAGGAAGGAAGGAAGGAAGGAAGGAAGGAGAATCAGTCTTCTTTTCTCTTCCTCTAAATATCTTAATGGATTTGTTTATGCTCTCCCCAAGCTTGAGCAGTGCCCTTACTATAGCTTTCTAATCTTCACCTCCAACCTAGATGCACAGCGTTTCCTGTTTCCTGATTGCTGAGAAGCATCTGGAACCATGCATACAAGAAGGGCTAAAGGGATGTTAAAATATAAAGCCCCATCTTTAGCAGCTTATATCAAGCTGGATGTTTGGGCAATAAGGACGTGGGAGCAGACTTACTCCCTATGTCAGATACAGGTGGGTTGGGAATTGTGTACCTGAACTTGGAGAAAAGAGGCAGCATGAGACACATCTCATAGTGATAAGAAGTGTGATGTGGTGGCACATGCCTTTAATCCCAGCTCTATGGAGGTAGAGGTAGGCAAATCTCTGAATCTGAAGCCAGCCTGGTGTACAGAGTATCAGGACAGCCAGGGCTACACAGAGAAATTCTGCCTTGAACCACACCCACCCCCTCCAAAAAAGAAAAGAAAAAAAGAAAGAAAAACTTCTGGTCTCTTTGAGGACTGTGCTAGGTGGATGAGATCTCTATATTTCTGGATAGTTCATGACTGCAGCTGTGGACAACACCTAAAGGAAGCTTGTCTTTGTGAGGTCTAAAGCCAGACCTGGCATACAGTGGGCATTAAGTAAATATTTTGTCAGTGTGAATGTAAGAATGCCCCCATTAAAAAATAGCACCATTGGAGTTCTGGGGAAATGACATGTTCTACTAGAGTGCTGAGGACAGCCTTCCAGATACCCGAGGCTGCCTTTGAGAGCCATCCAAGATTCAGTTTGTCAGAAGGTGTGGCTCAAAACAGAGGAGAAGATATGCGAAGTGTGTCCACGAAGATGGCTAAGGACTTGTGACTAGTTAACAAAGTTCCCATGGGTCTTAGTGGTGGTGACCAATAACTCAGCTGAAGCTAGAACCACCTGGGAGACATGCATGAGTGTCTGTGGATAATATTCATTGTTAACATGGAAGGATCTAGAATTACCTATGAGAGAAACCTCTGGGTATGCATGCAGCAGGATTTCTTTTTTGGGTCAGTTGAGGTAGGTAGAATTAACTTAAATGTATCAGTATCACCAGTGGGGTGGGGTTCCTTATGGAATTAAAAGGAAAAAGGGAGCTGAGCACTGGCATCCACCTTTCCGCTTTCTGACTGCAGATTCAGTGTCATCAGCCACCTCCTGGTCCTGCTGCTGTGTCCTCCTCCCATGACAGACTGTGCCCATTAGAACTGTGAGCCAAGTCAAATCTTTCCTTTCTTATGTTGCTTTTGTCAATGAGTTCAGTCTCACAGGGACCAGTCCAGAAGAGGCCTTTATAGGCAGAAGGAGTTCAAAGCAGGCTTTGAAACAGTTGAGGGTTGAGTGACAAGAGACATGGCTGTGACTTGGAAGGGACTGTAAGATGATATAAGGGCACTGAATAAGATGGGAGGAAGGCACGACAGGAGTGAAGACTGAAGAGAAAGTGCTGCAGCTCTTCTGGTGCAGTGTCAGTGGTCTGAAGGAATGGGACCAGAGAAGGGAGAATGCGCTGAGGTCTGTAGATCAGATTCAGAGCAGATCTTCAGGGTAAGACTGCAGAGGCCCAGTTCTCTCCCCACTGTGTGAAGTCAAGTGGACCCCTTATCTTTTGTTGCATCCTTTACAGAAGGGACTCATGGTAGGGATGGATTGAAATGAAATGATATATGTTAAAAAAAAACCCTAAAAGCACATAGCCCAACTCATAAGAGTTCAACTTCTTAAATGTCATTTACAAAGTTCACATTCAATTGTCTTGCAATAGAATTACAAAAAAATTCACACAGAGACACAGAGTCCAATAAGTTTATAATTTTGTGTTGGAGCATTTGTAGCTATCCTGGGTTGCAGACAGCCCAAAGGTAGGAAGTTGGACAAGCCTGAGATTCTACCTAAGAGAGATTATAAATTTAGTGTTGACAATTTACTTTGACAATGTGATTCAGTGAAGAACCTCGGGGTGGGGAGACCAGCTTGTGTCATCTGGGCAAGCCAGTGTAACCACAAATGCCCTCCAGGCAGCTGGAGTGGCAATCACATGAGGAGATGTGACAGTTGAAGGGGGCGGGGCAGAATAATATATGGCTGTGTGTTCAGGAGAATTAGAAAGTGATGCCAATGTACCTCCTCCAAAGCTAGACTCCACCACTAGACACCACACAGTCTGGTGGACCCATTTTAGATCCCGACCTGCAGAACTCTAAAATAATAAATTGGCAGGCAAAAGGAAGTCTCTCCACTTCATAGGAAGCACTTGCTGCAAGAGTTCTGATGTCACTGTTGCTTCTGGGTAGACTTACTCGTTTAGTGTCTCTGGATTAAACTAGAGAACTCTATCATAACTAGACAGCACAGATGACGCTACAGAGTCCTAAGAGTGACTGATGAGATGATTCTGTGTCATTTTACAGAAGAGAAAACTGGATTTCAGCATTCCACAGGACCAGAGCGGTGCTTCAGGCCATGTTCCTCTACAATCCAGAAATGGGGGGGACACTTTCTGGAAACTACATACTACTCCTAGAAAGACCAGACCCAGGCAAGCTTAGACTGAAGTTACTGCTTACTGGGGAAGAGTTGAATCCTGCCTCAAACAGCACAGTTGCTCATCCTACCACTGGGAAGTGCTTTCAGACACCGCCCCCCCCCCACCCCGACTCTCCGTGGTGTCACAGGCACCAAATGACTTATGAGGGCATTCCTCAGCCCTTCCAAGCTTCAGCCTTTTTCATCTGTAAAATGGAAGCAGATATATTGGACTTGACAAAATGTTATGATGAAACAAAGAAACACATATGAGGTTGTTACTAAATTATACCTACTATGAATATGATAATTTTTTTGGCCAGGGCTGGAATCATGCTGTCTTGGCTGTCTAACTAATCCTCCTTTTTTTTTTTTTTTTAAAAAAAAAGCTCTCTCTTTTGCTTCCAGCAGGACCAGTAATTCATCAGTATTTTCTCAATAGGAAAGATTTCCAAGTTGTTAGTGAAATTTTTATAAGCTTAGATGGTCAAGAAACATAGCTCTTCTCTCCTTTCTTTTCTTTTCTTTTTCTTTTTCTTTTTTTTTGTGAAAGAAAAGCTTTTGTGGTCTATACTAAAAGTTACCATTCTAAGAGGAATTCAGCCTCTGGATCTCTGTACCTACATGATTTCTTCTTCTTCTTTTAAAAAAAAGTATATATATGTATATATATATATATATTATTAATTTATTCTTGTTACATCTCAATGGTTATCCCATCCTTTGTATCCTCCCATTCTTCCCTCCCTCCCATTTTCCCCTTACTCCCCGCCCCTATGACACCTGGGTCAGGGAAGAAATAAAGAAAGAAATCATGAAGTTTCTGAAATTCAATGAAAATGAAGGAACAACATACCCAAATTTGTGGGATACATTGAAAGCAGTGCTAAGAGATATATTTTTTTACATATACATTTATATTATTACACACACACACACACACACACACACACACACACACACACATATATATATATAATAAACTATCTACAGCAAGAAGAACCATGAAACAATCAGGGATTATATAAGTGTTACATTTATAGTGTTCTGGTACTTGTATTTGGTAGTCTTGGTGAGTCTAAAATTCTGAATGTAAATCAATATCTATCATATCCCATCTCTATGAACTTAAAACATCTATCTAGGTCTAAAAACATCTTAACCTCTAAACAACTAAGCTTCATTGTAACAATGAACTATTTGGTCTTCAGCCCCATCAGAGACTTGAGAAGGAATAAAATTGATTACCTGAATAGACAGGGAGTGCAGGTTAGCAGCTTCCCAAATGAGAAGATGACAGAGACACTTTCCTGCCTGAACTCTCTACAACATGATTTCTTCTCCTTATACTGTGAGAGCAAACTGCTGTGAAGTGTTCTGAGGAATGAGAGTTTGCTGTGTTTGGCATCAAGGACTTAACTAGTGTCTGTGACAAGACAAAATGATTGTACTTCTTCTATCACATTCAATTATGCATAATGAAGACAATTTGGACATAGTTGCCATCTGATAACGTTCCACACCCTCCCACCCCCCCCCACCCCCCCACCCCCCCGTTATCACTGGGTCTGCTATGCAAATCTGCCTTATTACATTGTAGAGGTAGTAATCAGCAAGCTCCAGCGTTTCGTGCTAGATTTAGAGGCCTGGCTGTTTCCTAGTGGAGTGCTCTGAGTGGGTGTCTGGACTCTGCAGCCAGAGGACTGAGTCCCTCACACAGACCCTCTATAACTCAATGGGAAGCACTGCCTCGCTCCTTTAGTTTCTTCAGCTATAAACAGGCACACTGCCAACTCCCCCTAGCCCTGGGTTCTTTGAGCAAGTGTAAAAAGTTACAAAGAAATGAAAAACCCCATAGTAACAATATATACCTAATACTATTGTGAATCTAGAGCTTAGAGTTCAGGAAGCATTGACATAAACTAGGATACAACATGGAGGAGGAGGAAACGGCCAATGTGCTCTCTGCTCAATGTGTTAAATGCTGCATCGGGCTGATAGTCCCTGCGCAGTTTCCCAGGGGATGGACGATCCTGAAAATGTTTTTGTATCCATCCCCCTAAAGAAAACCATCAGCCTCACAGTTTTTAATGGACCCCTTTCCCAACCTCCCCCTTACCTACCCTTTAAAAACTGTAGTAAAGAAAAGAAAATGATTGCAGCTTGCTCGCTGAAGGTGAAGGAATCTGTATCTTTTTGGGAGCCTGCTGATCAAAGCCTGTGTCATCTGTGCAGAGTAAGTTCCTCTGAGCTGGAGGCAGAGTAATCAAGATGTTTCTCTAGTGAGAGGAGAACAGATGCTCCGAGTGTAATGGGCCTGCTTTGGAAAACAAAGCCAAGAGTAGTGATTGTGCTGTGAACGTGTGGAGATAATAGTGGCTGGAAAAGGCACCCCACACTCCAGAGTGCCATGTCAAGAAGCAGATTTAGTGTGTCAATAAAAATCTGGCATTTGTTAGAGAGATAAGAAAATCTGGGATAGATGGTGGCTCTGAGTAAGTCATCAAAGAAACATAGAAATGTTTGTAACCCCTGACACCCCCGGTCTAGTTGTACCTGTGTTTATTTTAAACATTTATAAAACATTCTCTTAAAATGAGTGTGACCTTTTCTTTCTCATTTGGAGTACTCCTTTCTTGGCTCAACAGTATGTATAAGTCATACCAGACAATAGATCATTAACTTTGTCATTTAGCAAATAGAAAATGGGCCATATGTCACACAATTCTCTAGGGAAATGAAATCCTTAAAAATATTAACCACAAGAATGTTACTGTTTATAAAAACAAAAGAAAATAAAACAAACTGTAGGCAAGAGGAGTGAGTTGCTTTGTTCCACGGTGGCTCTCTCTTGGCTGTGCATGGCTGTCTAGGGTAATTATTCTCAGAGTGACCTCTGTCTTATGGTGGCAAAATCCAGGATAGTCAGAACACCTAAGACTTCAAGCTCTTTACAATCTGAATTTGTAGTTATGGGGCTAGACAAATGAGACGATGCATCTGCTTCTAGATTCTGGCCTTGAGAAATGTTTTGAAATGGCATGGTTTCCTTGCAGGCTTCCTGATTTAGTGTTTAGGTTGAAAGAGCGAAAATATTTTGTATTGACAGAAGATCAAGTGCAGATGTACTCGGAAGTCTGAAAGCATACGTTTTAACTTACCTTTGTGTGCTGTGAGGAACTGCCTTGGAGCCAGAATGTGATCTATAATCATTAATTGTAGGCAGTGAGGGGTTTCTGCAGAGGAAATGGGGTTTTTAACTGTTGATTTCCCCATCTCGCTTCCTAACCAGGCATGGCACCCCACTAAAGGTTTACTAGGGATCTGGGCAGTGCTGGCAATTTCCCCAGGAAACTGAATGTGGGTATAAAACTAGTTAGGGTCACAGCTGTTGGAGCTGTGGGGATGGAGTGTGTACAGTTTTAAAAACACTTTTTTAAAAATAGAACTTCCTGCATAAGCACTGTATATACACCACTCCCATCCTTTTCTCCCCATTTCCCTCCTGGCAAATTAATGATCTTTTATTTAATTATTGTTGTTGTTGCATGTATGCATACATATATGTGCATAAACCTATTGAGTCCATTTGATGTTGTTCGTGTTTACATTGTCCAGGGCTAACTACTTGGGATTGACGTCTATGAGGGAGCTCATCCCTGGAGGAATCCTCTCTCAGCAGCCATTGACCATATGTAGCTCTTTATCGAGGGTAGAACCACATGAGATTTCCCTGTCCACATTGGCACATCAACTGGTGTTATTATGCTGGCATTGTTTGGGCAGCCATATTGTTTCCTGGGTATATTTTCCTTGTCATGCCAGGTAGGTGCATTTGATCAAGGTACAACGTCATATTGCATCATTTGAGAGTCACAGCCTCCAGAATACATACTTTGGTGTCCAAAGTAATCCAGGCTGAGGGCTCACAAGATGGTTCAGTGGGCAAAGGTGTTTGCTTGGAAGGCTGATGACCTGAGTTCAATTCCTGACCTTCACTTGTATGCTGTGCCCACAGGGGGGTGGGAGAGAGAGAGAGAGAGAGAGAGAGAGAGAGAGAGAGAGAGAGAGAGAGAGAGAGAGAGAGAGAAGAAGAAGAAGAAGAAGAAGAAGAAGAAGAAGAAGAAGAAGAAGAAGGAAAGAAGAAGAAGAAAGGAAGGAAGAAAGAAACAAAGAAGTAAGTACTTAATATTTGGCCTGAATTTCTCCGTTGCTCAAATCTGTTAGAAGATTGACAGAGCTCTACTTTCATAGGCATGTGGGGCCAGGAGGACACAATGCTGCTGAATGGTTGCCCAAATGCTAATTAGCATTCCCAGATGACCTATCATGGATAACTTGGTTCTCTGAAAGCAGTGGCTAACTGAGGTAGACTGGACTTGTGGCTTGCAAGCATAAATTCCTCCACTGGCTAAGGTCAGGTTGTGAGTGAGGAAGGGTTATTGTCAGAGCGTGAGGGAACCTTGAGGTTTGAGGAGATCTGCTCCATCTTAAGGCTCTCCTTTCCACTGCTGCCTGCCTGGCTTTCTGTAGTGTTGATAGTTCTACTTCTCTACACCAGATGAATAAGAAATTTATATTATATGAAATATCTCAAACTTTATATGTTGACTAGGGTTCTCTCTCTCTCTCTTTCTCTCTCTCTCTCTCTCTCTCTCTCTCTCTCTCTCTCTCTCTCTCTCTTTCTCTCTCTTTCTCTCCCTCTGTCTCTATCTCTATCTCTCTGCCCTTTCTCCCTTTGGTTTTTTTTTTTTAATACAGGGTTTCTCTGTGTAGTCCTGGCTATCCTTGTCCTGGAACTTGCTCTGTAGACCTAGAACTGAGAGATCCACCTGCCTCTGCCTGCTAAGTGCTCAGAACAAAGGCATGTGACACCACACCTAGCCTGGCTAAATTTTATTAAAACAGTTTGTACTTGGAAACTAAATAAGTCAGAAGACCAAATATGGCTGCCAAGCTGTCATTTAGAGACCTCTGAATCCTTTATGGAAGGAGAAAATGTACACGCCTTCTGCAGCTATCTTCCTAGTAACTTCTGTTTGTTGTTGTTTGTTTGTTTTTGTATTTTACAAAATAATATTGTCCTGATATTTCAAGGCTAGCTGGCCAATGGTACGTTCCTAGAGAAAGCTCTACACTGCTCTGTCAGTTGTATATGTTCATAGAATATAGAATACCTACCTATCTTTACTCCCTTGTATTTATTAAAGACTTGCCTGCACATAGTGTATTTTATTTTATCTTCCAGTAGGCTGCTACGTGGGCACTCTTGACATGTACAGAGAGGAAGAAACTGAGATCTTGCAAATGTTAACAAAACAGCTCAAAGTCATGAGCTAAGATGCTGGGGAAATTGAGAGCAGACCTTTTGAGTTTTAGTTCCATTGTGAAAGCAGTTCTGAAAACAGAACTAAGATCCACTTAAACAGTCAGTGACAACCATTGTTTGGGCCTTTTCTTATCAATCTTCTAAACACAGAGCTAACCAATGGAACCCAACTAAGGCAAGCCCCTGTGTACCTCTAGATCTCAGGAGTTTTTTATTCTTGGAGGGGAGTAGGGCACATGAAAGTCACAAACTGGCATTTTGAGGGTTATATATTCAGTTAGTTGTATTTGTTTGTACCTATGTATTTTTTTGTTTAAAATTAAGATAAATGTTAGCATTATTTATTTGTGGTGTGTGTGTGTGTGTGTGTGTGTGTGTGTGTGTGTGTGTGTGTGTG
>OU015743.1:159424246-159452962 GCA_907169655.1 Acomys percivali
GTGTGTGTGTGTGTGTGTGTGTGTGTGTGTGTGTGTGTGTGTGTGTGTGTGTGCGCGCGCATACACGTGTGCGCGTGCACTACCATGCATACACCACAGGCCACATTGTGTGCATTAGAGGTCTGCGGGACAGCTTGTGGTGGTTTGCTCTCTCTCTCTCTCTCCATTGTTTCGGCCCGGAGATTCAGATCCAGGCATTCACTCCTGCTGGCAAGTGCCTTTACCTGCTGAGCCATTTTGCTAGGCCACATTCTTTTCCTTTTAAAACCAGTGTATTGATTAATAGCCCACATAAAATAGGGAGCACATGCCTTATGTGTACCATTTGATAACTTTTGACACATGACCACACCCATGGAAGTCATGAGCACGTGCACTCATCATCACCAGGTTTCCTCTTGCAGCTCTGTAATCCATCCTTGTCTAGTCTTTGTCCCTGGGTAACGAGGCATCTATTTTCTTACTCTACACACATACACAGTTGCATTCCTTGATATTATGTAGATAGAATCATACATTTGTGTGTGTGTGTGTGTGTGTGTGTGTGTGTGTGTGTGTGTGCGCGCACACACACACACACATGTGATTGAGCCATGGCAAATGTGTGGAAGTGAAAGGACAACATGCCAGAGTCTGTTTTTTCCTTCTACAGTGTGGGTCCTGGGGGCTGAACTCAGGCTGTCTTGGTGGGAAGGGTCTCTTTGTACCCACTGAGCCACCTTCTGGCTGGAAGGGTTTGAGATTTTTTTTTTTCTAAATTTTGATGAAGTAAAACATATCCATCTACAGCTTTTAAAGACTGTGCATTTAGCTTTGCTGGCAGCTCTCTGGGGCTTGGCATGTAGTTCAGTGGGTAGTGGGCTTTCCTGGGATGTAATTCTGTGGGTAGTGGGCTTTTCTTGGATGTAGTTCCATGGGTGGTGGGCTTCCCTGCCCTGCTAACGTTTGGTCCCAGCACTGCACTGAATGGTTGCAGTGTCCCTGCATGCAATCCCTATTCTTGGGATGTGGAGGCAGGAGAATCAGAAATTCAAGGTCATCGTTGACTACATAGTGAATTCAAGGCCAGCCTGTGATATATGAGGCCTGTTTCAATCAATCAATCAATCAATCAACCAGCCAATCAAGTCAGTCAATCAATCTTCAATCAAGAAGCTAATAAATACATAAGCATTTGCTTACTCTAGGAAGGGAAAACACAAAAGTCTTTTATGCATAATGCTACATAATTTTTAAATTGGTAGCTAATAGCATCCGTTACCACAAATCTAAAAAGTTGAATGTGTAACTGAGGTTGGGGGCATGTGTATAGACTTACTGGTTGAACATTCCTTAGCTCAAACTTTTGAAGTTGAGATTTGAGTTATCAGACCTAGGTGCTCAACTTATAAGTTCCTGGCATTTAAAAGCTGGAAGATCTCAGGTGAAATATGAGAACTTCCAGTTCTTCTTTAATAACCAGGAGACCAGGCAATACTGGCTCACACCTTGGAGGAGGTGCTGCTTTGACCTGAGTTATGCTGCAACTTGCCAGGCTCACAGGGAAGCCTCAGCCAGAGAAGATGGATGGAGTTTCTGTGCTTTGCCATGAGGGTAGAGTTGACTAATCTGGATAAGGTTTTGAAGTAGTTAACTCTGGAAAGCAATGATTAACTAAGCTGTGGGTGCTCCATTTTGCTTCGGCGAGCTCAGAGACCCACCATCTCACAGCTAGATGTACTCTGGGCCCTTTGGGGCTCAGCTTTGGCAATCGTATAAAGGGTTCATTTATTAAGCTTTCAAACCTCTCTCAGGAGGTCAAGAGAGGTAGCTCCCCCACGGCGGAGTGTAACGAACCAGGAGGTTCTGGAAGGATGGCTGTAGTTACTCTTTTGACTAATCTGGAGAAGGTTTTGAAGTAGTTAATTCTGGAAAGCAATGATTTGGCATAGCTGTGGGTGCGCCCCAAGTCTTCTTCATTTGCTTTCTGTTATAAGTTAAAAACTTTTGAAGTATAAATATACACCATAAAACACACACATAATACGTACAGTTTAATGAGTGTTGGAAAATGTAACTACCACCCAGTTACGATATACAGAATTCCTAATACCCCAGAAGCATCCTGTTCCTTTCCTATCTATTTTCTCACTTGGACTTAATTGTTAATACAATTCCAGTAACAGATGACTTTTAAAAAATATTCTTAAAATTCATAAAAAGGGAACTAAAGAGTAGATCCTCCTTTGTGTCTCATTCCATTCTCTGGGCATACTATTGATCTATTTACTTACCTACCAACCTATATATTTATTTATCTTAATAATTTCAAATTATGGGACTCTTTTTGTCTCATTAATTGATGTCACACACACACACACACACACACTTAAGTATATAAGTATAATCCATTCATTCAGTATAATGTTACTTACATGTATGTTTTCAGGACTGACTATTTAGTATTGAATAACCAATTGATGTGCTTTTTCCTGCAGAAGACTATTTCTCCCACTCAGTTGCTGTAGGTTTTTTGTAGGCTTGAAGGCTTGTACGAACCCCCCCATCCACTTTAGCTTCGTCATTGTCCTTCTTCAGCTCATGTTTAGGCAACCGTATTGTTGACATTCCTAGGAGACACAGTCTCACAAAAAATATCCTGTTCCTCTGGCTCTTACAATCTGTTCACCCCCTCTTTTCCAATGACCTTAAGGATAGGGGTTGTGTTGTAGATATATCATTTGGGACTGGAATCCACAATTCTGCATTTTGATTGGTTTTCATTTTCTGGCCCCTGTTTCTTGCAGAAAGAAGTTTTCTTGATGAAGGATGAGGACTACACTTATCTGTGGGTATCTGGACCAATATTAGAATGTAGCTAGGGATTATTCTGGTTTAATATAGTTGCCGTTGTGAATTCTTCTCTACGATCCATGATTCACTAGCCCTGGGTAACTGACTAAGGTTTTCAGTACCAGGCACCATTTCTGTATTATTGAATAGGTCTGAAGTTCAAGTGATTCCTGACAAGGTGCATGTCCCTGCTATGCCCTTAGAGTTACTGTGCCACGCTGGTCCTTTTTAAAGTTCATGGGTGTCATAGCTGGGTAGGACTGATGGTTGATTCCTCCTTTGGGAGCTTCTATGGCACCTTCTGGTTCCAAAGGAGCTAGTCCTCAGGGTGTTTGTTCATTTTTTTTTTGCAGACAAGGACTCACCAGGTAACCCTGGCTGTACTTAAAACTCTATCTTAGCTTCCAAAGGGTTGTGATTACAAGTGTGTAAATACTGGTTTATAATCTTTGGGTTATTCATGTATTTTTACTTCCTTTGGATAATTATCTCAGAGTGAAACTGATCAATCATAATGCAAACGTGCCTTTTAGGAACCATCTAGAAGGTTTACCACAGTGGTTGTATTTCCCACTCTTAGCCATGTATGAGAAACCTAAGGTTCTCCTCCTTTCTAGAATTGAGTGTTTTTACTCTCCGATTTATTAATCTTACTTGGTTGTGAATGGTGGCTCCCTGTAGGTTTGATTTGTGTTTCCCTGCAGTGGTTATGAATGTATTAGCCACGTACATTCAGAAACCCTTGTTTTAGGAGCTCCCTTCTAAGTCTTTACCTATTCAAAGAATAGAATCTCTTGTCCTTCTATTACTGACTTTAGGAGTTGGTGACATAACTTAGACACGTGCTCCACCACAGATATATGGACATTCACGTTCACACGGCAGATCAGCAAGCCTAGTCTTTTTGCCTTCTTAGAGGCGCTCTGACTTAACATATGTTTTTAATTTTGCTGAGTTCCAATTTGCCAATTTTCCTTTTATAATTATTGCTTTCTGTGTCCCAAGAAACATTTACATAGCCCTAATTACAAGCAGCTCATTTACATTCTATCCTCTGAGCTTTACATTAGCATTTGTGTGTCAGCCTTACTTCATCTGACTCAGTTTTTCACTATGAGGTAGGATCAAGGTTTTCTTCTCCCCATCACCACTTTTCTTCTTTGAATTACACTGATGCCTGAAAAAATCAACAGTGTGTGTGTTGATGGTCTATTTCTGGACTCTGCATTCTGCTTTAGTGATAATTTTTCTGCAATATTTATAGTACATGGTATCTTTCACTCCATGAGCACGGCATAGCTTTCTGTTTACAAAGTCTTCTTTATTATTTTTTAACTTTGTTTTTGTATTTTATTCTCATTTTACTTTCTTACTTCAACTATTTATCTATTTATGCATATGAGTGCTCTATTTGCATGTCTATCTGCATGACAGAAGAGGGCATCTGATCCCATTATAGATGGCTATGAGCCACCATGTGGTTGCTGGGAATTGAACTCAGAACTCTGGAAGAGGAGCCAGTGCCCTTAACTGCTGAGCTATCTCTCCAGCCCCTAATTTTCTTACTTTAAATTGAGAAGTTCTTCTTTCATTTTGGTACTATAATATAGTAGATGTTATATTTAGCTTACAGAAGATATTGGGTTGGGTATTCCTGTTCTTGAGGTGTCTCTTCTCAGGTTTGCTATGAAGACTAAGGCAGCTAATACAGGTTAGGATGTGTCTTCTCCCCTATTAATTGAGAATTGAATTGATTTATAGGCACATGGTTATTTTGTCTCCCATTCATTCTATCACTATGGTAGGTCACATTTTTCAAATAACTTGCCCATCTCCTTGCCATCACTGAATGTGATGACATTAAGTTGTCCACTGTCTTCATGATATTTAGAACCTGTTGTTGCAGTCTGGTTCTCATTTTTAATGCTGATAACATGTGGCAGTTTCTTGTCTTATTTTTCATGACCACTATCACTAGGGGTTTAACAAGTGCATTAATACGGTCAAGGACAAAGCTTGGGCCTTACCAGTTTATCTCCATTACTTCTTTCCTTTTTAGCTCTTTCTGTTTGCTTTGCTGTTCTTTTGCTGGGTGACTGGTGATTGTTCTAGATCTTTCTTTTCAGATGCAAACATTTATAGTTATAAATTTCTTTTTCATACCATATTAGGGGTATTCCCACATTTCCTTGTGACTTACTTATTCATGAAATCTTTGTTACTAGGGTTATTAACCTATTGATTATTTTCTAAATTTGTATTGATTCTCCATGTGCCTTTTAATTATGAGGTTCTGCTTTTATTGTTTTGCTTGTGATTCCTCCCCTCTCAGCATATGGTCTTTTAATTTTCTTTGTTTTTTTGAGGCCAAGTCTTCTTACTCTGGAGCAGGAGTTGGCTTGGACATTGCTATGTAGCTGCATCTGGCCTGGAAATTTTATTTCTCTGTCTCTACCTCCCAAGTACTGGGATTCCAGCTGTGTGGCCGGCACCATGCCCAGCTTGGCCTATCTTGATGAATGTTCTATAAATGCCTGAAAAGACCTTATGTACCATTGTTTTTCTTTTTTTCTCACATGGTAAGAATTTGTTAATTTTTAAAGGTTAATCTTAGGCTGCCATACGAAGTAGTGGGTTTCATCATAACATGCTCATCCATAGGTGCTACTAATGCTGTTTTCATCCAATCTCTTTTTTCACCGCACTCTTCCATGCTTCCTAGTCCAGGTGGTTCCCTTGTCCCCTGCAAATAGCATCTCCTTCTGCTTTCTGGTTACACATATCCCACTGGCCTCTCTCATTCCTGCCTTCTTCAGTATGTCTTTCTCCTCTCTCATGATGTCCTCTCTGTTTTAGTTTGTTCATAAACACACACCCAAACACACACACAAACACACACACACATACATACACACACACTTGCTAACACTATACATACGCATATAATTTTAAACGAAGGCTCCATATGTAAGGAAAACCAAGCAGTATTTATCTTTTTGAGTCTGGCATATCTTTGTTTATTATAATGTTTTCCAATTGGATCCACTTCCATACAATGATCATGATTTCATTTTCTTTGTAATTGCATAAAATTCTAATATATATCATACTTGCTCTCTCCATTTGTCTGTTAATGGACACCTATGCTGATGCTGTTTCCTGACTGTTGTGAATACTGCACCTAGAAGCGTGGATGTGCAAGTATCTCTTATGATACCTGACTTGGAGTCCTTTGGGAATTTTCCCAGGGATGGTCAAGCTAGGTCACATGGTAGTTCTATTTCCAGCGTGTTGAAGCATCTCCACACAATGTGTGCACTTTAGTGTTAGGTGCAACACTCATACACACCTGCTGAACTCAGTTGGTTGATAATGCTCATATCTCAAGTGTCTTTCCCTAATTTTTCCATAATCCTCAATTATTAAGAGAGAAGGATTTTGATTTCTAACTGTGATTGTTCATTTTCTACTCTTCCTTTAGATTCGTTAAGTTTTGCTTCCCTTTTATTGAAAAGTTTGCATAAACATACCAGGATTTTGTTTCTATGTGCTTCTGACAAGTCTCATAAACTCACCTTCTATAGCTCTAGAGATACTCTGTGCTTTAAATCGATTGTCTGATGGTTGTAGAATCACAACAATAGTTCGATTCTTCAATTGTGTGTTGCGATGTGGTCCAACCCTGATTTTGAGACAGGGTCTCACTGTGTAGCTAAAGCTGACTGGAACTCACTCTGCAACTCAGGCTGGTGTTGAACTCTTAATTCTTTTGCTTCAGACTCTAGTGCTGTGGATTTCTATGCCTAGCCATTAAAAAAAAAAGATTTATTTATTTATTATGTATGGTGTTCTGCCTGGTTACTGGGCCTCCCCATGATGCTGCTACTCTCACACTATGCTCTTCTTCCCGTACTTGACTTTTGATTTCCATTCCTTCAATCTCATATTCCAGTATTTATCTTCAGAGCCTCAAATAACATGCAACTAGAGCTTGTTATTTCAGTAGCATGATCTGTTGACTTCCCATTATGAACTATGTGTTTACTGTCCATTGCCACAAAGACCACTACACACTTCCCATCCTGTTCTCTCAGAATAATATAAGCATAAATTTGACCAGTTTTAGTATTTTCAATAGTTTGTCTACATGGTTTCTATGTATAGCTAACTAGGCCATAGAATATATTTCTTTCTCCTCTTTTTGTTCATATTCTTGTATTTCATAGAGTTAATGATTAGCTTATAGTTGTTTTTCTTATTTTCCATATGATTACCAAGCCACCCTAAAATACCCTTTAACTTAGAAGTCTTTCTTACACCTAAATCTGCCTGAGTTCCTATCCAGTGCTGACCTCTCTCATGAGCCTCAGACTTGTTGAAATCTTGCTTATGTCTACCCAGTTAGCTACTCACTGTCTCTTTTGGAGGGTCTCCTTCTTATCATTGTGATAATTCCCTTCATGTCTCTCTCACCCTGGATTTCATGTACATGTTCCCCTAGTCCCTTATTAGTTTATGGTATGTGGAGTTATCCATATTCCAGTTCCCCAAATCTGTGAATATGATATGTTACATTTCAGAAAACTCTTTGAAGACATGACTAAGGTAAAGATCTTATGATAATAATGTGATCCTGGTTTAATAAAATAGGCTCTATGTAATCACACTGGCCTTTAACAGAGAGAAAACAGTGTGGAGATGAGAACACAGAGAAGTTTGAAGATGATACACCACTAGTTATAGAAAAAGCATGAGGAAGGAGCACATGGAATGAGCTTCGAAAAACCAGTAAATTATATCTTGGTCTCTTGAGCTTCAAAGGAAGCAGCTTGACTAATACTTTACCTTTAATAAAATTGACTTCGGACATCTAGTCTGCAAAAGAATAAATTGTGTTGTTTTAAACCACCACAGCCATAGCAATTTATTACTGAAGCTATAGGAAATTATTACAGGGTACATATTTTTTGTCATTTCGTGTTCTTTTCATATTCGAAGTGATAGTTCAGTTGGGTATAGGATTCTTAGTAGTGAGCACTTCTTCAGGATTTTTAAAGCATTTCTCCAAGGCTTTTTTTCCCCCTCCAATTCTGTGGTTATAAATGCTAAATGCTATTTTCATTCTTGTTTGTACCTAATTGGTATTTGCTAATTATTTTACATCTTGGAAATGTTTTAGGACTGTCTCTTTGTTTTAAGCATTTTGTATTTTTGCAATGATTTTTTTTTTTTAAGGCCTAAGAGTCTATTCTCACTTATTGTGCTATTGTGTTAGGCTTTCACTAGGATTGTTGATGTTTGGCTATGAAGAATGTTGCTCAAAATGTCTGTTGATATCTGGTGTTGGACTTTGGAAAATTGATAGGATCCTGAAGGCTGTGTTGTAATCCGTGGATTAAACTGTTGATGGATTCATAATTGAATGAAACATTGGAAGGTAGTGGGATGTGGGGCTTGATTGGAATTGGTGAATTACAGGAAGAATGTCTTTGAAAGTTGAAGTCTGTCTCTCACCTCTTCTGATTGTTTTCTGAGTGCCCTGAGGTGAGCAGCTACTTCCACAAGATCCCTCTAGCATGAAGCTTCTGCCCTGTCTCAGGCCCAACACAATGGAACCAGTTAACCAGGGACTGAAATCTCTTAATACCAGGATCCAAGACAAATACTTTTTCCTTTAAGCTGTTTTTCTTAGATATTAATCACGATAATAGAAAACTGACTTTTAGCTTTTAATATGTTAAATTACATCATTGAGTTGAAGCAAGCTAACTATCCTGTTTTATTCAATGATCTTTTCTAGAGTTCTTATTCTTTAGAACACTTCCACGTCTGGTGATCCTGCAACTTCTTCTTACCCCCTAGACTGCCATCCCATTGCATGCTGAGCTTAAGTTCCTTCCCCTATAGTTAGCTTTCAATTTCAACCATGGGATTGTACAGTCTAGTACTGTCTGTCTTCTTAGCCTTCTTTCTTGCCCTGTTGCAGCCTGTTCTTGACTTGTTAAGGAGTATCTTCCTTTATTTCGCAGGAAGATTGGCTGATGGAAGTATGTGGCTCTCTGTATGACCTAGTCCATTAGCCCCTAGCTGTCTTTTTCTAATCTTTTCTTCAGTCTCTCTTTTGTGTTTTGAGCCTTCCTTCAAGCAGTGCTCTTTTAGCTTATTTTGAAAATGTTTTTGAAGTATAATTGAGATAAATATGTTTACAAATAGACATACAGTAATACATACATGTATACAACAACAACTAAGGAAAAAAGAGGACATGAATTTGATGAAAAGGAAGGAGAGGAATAATAAAGGATTTGGAGGGACAAAAAGGAGGGAAGAAATAATGTAATTATAATCTCAAAAAGAAAATGAGTCAATAAGATTTTTTTAAATTTATTTTTATTATTATTATTTTATTTTTTTATTAATTTATTCTTGTTACATCCCTATGGTTATCCCATCCCTTATATCCTCCCATTCTCCCCTCCCTCCCATTTTCCCCTTATTCCCCTCCCCTATGACTGTTCCTGAGAGGGATTACCTCCCCCTGTATATGCTCATAGGGTATCCAGTCTCTTCTCGGTGACCTGCTGTCCTTCCTCTGAGTGCCACTAGGTCTCCCCCTCCAGGGACATAGTCAAGAGCCAATAAGTTTTTAAAAGAAAAGAAAGGAAGGATGAAAAGTGTATTCTGTCAGGTGGGCAAAGAGCCTCTGGGTAACAATTGTATGGAAAGACCAACACTGGTGTACTTAAGAATTCTGGCTGTATCTTTGCTGCCTATGCCTCCCATCTGCTTAAGTAGCCAGTCTTGCTGTCCTCTGTCTCTATTTAAATTGTTGAATTGTAACCTGGGGCCCAGATCTGGAAGAGGTTTAAGGATGCCAGCATATGTGGATTGTATACACCTAAGATGCATATAAGTTAGGCAAATGTTCTGTTCAAAGCTGGTTCTTCTTTAGGCATTAGCCAGAGCTGGATGTGTGCTATTATTAAAGAGCTTTTTACTTGTATTTATAAAATACTATACATATAATAAAACAAACAGTGAATACTCTGATTAGTGTGCTAGTACTCTGCTTGCTGATCTCAGTTCTGAATTTGTCCTTAAATATATACCATGTAAGAAACAGTGAGATTTCTTTAAGCATTTATTATTAAAAGTGATTATTTTCATGGGAGGAATTTGGAGGACACTTGCAGGAAAAAGAGGCTTTTTACAATTTTCATTACAGGTCTAATGTTTCGTAGTAATGATTGATAGAGTCTGCCTATCCACGGGCCTCGCGCCTATTTTTAGCACAGCCTTCCAGCTCAAAGCCTTTCAACATGGAGACTGTGCAGGCTAGTTTTATGTCAACTTGACACAAACGAAAGTCATTTGAAAGAAGGGAACCTCAGCAGAGAAAATGCCTCCCTAAGATCGGACTGGAGCCAAGACTGTAAGGCATTTCCTCAGTTACTGATTGAAGGGGGAGGGCCCAGCTTACTGTGGGCGGAGCCATCCCTGGGCTGCTGAACAAGCCAGAAGGGGCAAGCCAGTGAGCAGCACTCCACCAGCTCCTCCTGCCTCTAGGTTACTGCCCAGTTTGCGTTCCAGCTTTGGCCTCCCTCAGTGGACTGTGACACAGGACATGTAAGCCAAACACACTATCTCCTCTCCAGGTTTCTTTTGTTCATGGTATTTCAACACTGCGATAATAACCCGAACTAAGACAAAAATCGTGTGACTTGCATGCAGTTGGTTCTGGCCTGCAGAGCCACACCCTCTGCAGCTGCTCCTTCTGTAGTGCCCACAGTCTAACCATAGGCTGCAAGGTAGGAGGAGGAAGAATAGAGCTACTGGGTCACCGCATGATCCCTCTGCCCTTGTGTCCTGCAGGCCTCCTGCCTACCCCAGTGCTCAGACTTCTGCGTGTTCTATGCTTTTGCTATGCTGTCTTGCTTGCTCTACCAGAATGCTGAGACTAGCCATTTTCCAAGCCACCCAGGTGCCCATTGGTCACCTGAATCTGGTCTTCTCTAGTGAGGTCTGACCCCTTTCTCAGTCTGCCATTCCTGGAGTGATCTCCCTCTGCTCTGCGATACCACAAAATAATTTTATATTGTTGCTACTCTTTTTCCCCCTCTTAAATAATAGTTACTATTTCTTTTCATTAAACTCACCCTGTTTAATCTGTGTATCTCTGGATTGGACCCAAACTTCTCCCATGAGCTTTGATACGTGTACACATTCAGGAAACCATCACCACGATGGATATAATGAATGTCTTAGTGTTGATGTGTCATCTATCTTTCCCTTCTGCTGACCCCAGGTAAATGTTCTGGGGTTTTCTCCATCATTATAGACTAGTTTATGTTTTCTAGAATTTTATATAAGTAGACTCACATAGTATATATATTTAAAATGTAGTTATCACTTAGCATACTTATTGTCTACATTTAATTGTGTGTTAATAATTTATTACTTTTTATTGTTGAGCTGTATTGGATTATATGGATATACCAGAGTTTATCCATTTCCCTAATGATGGACATTTGGGTTATTGCCAACTTTTGGCCATTACAAATAAAGCTGCTATCAATTTTCCTGGATAAGTCTTTTTGTGGGCATATCCTTTCATCTCCTTTGGATAAATATTTAGGATAAGAATGGCTGGATCATATGGTAGGTATAGATTTTGCTTTTAACTGAAAAACCATTTTCTAAAGTGACTGCACCATTTTATATTCCCATAAGCAGTAAGTGAAAGTTCCAAGCTGCTCCAAACTCTGGAGCCCCACCTGGACAGGGCACACCTTTCTCACTTCACCTCTCCTGTTTGTGTCTGATGGTGGTTTTACTCTGTATTTTCATGATTGTGAATGTTTTTCATCTTTCCATTTTTTTTCTCCACTTGTACATGCTTTCTGGCAAAGCGTTTGTCAGGTATGCCCTCTATTTTAAAGGCTGGGATGTCTTCCTGCCATCGAGTTGTGATGATTCCTTGTATATTGTGTTCAGCAAAGGCTTTGCACTTTCTTTCCATTTGTGATTTAGCTTTTTATTTTTCTAACAACGTCTTTAAAAAGACTGATTGCATGATTTGTGTCTATGTGCCTGTGTAGGGGTATGTACACATGTGTGGGTGGCTTTGGAGACCAAAAGAAGGTATTGGATGCCCTGGAGCTGGAGTTACGTGGGTGCTGGGAACCAAACTCCACTGCTCTGAAAGGCAAGTGTTCTTAACCACCGAACCCTCTCTCAAACCCCAATGATGCCTTTTAAAAAGCAAGCTTTGTCAATTAAAATGTTTTTAAAGTTGAGGGGGTTTTATTTGGCCAAGAAACTCATGCTGAATAAAAGACTGATAAGACTTTCTCCTACATTGTCCTCAGAATTACTACACCCTGTACTGGCTTTATTAATAACCCCTTCCAGGCCTTGATCCAGGCCTTGATTACTTTCCTATTTGTTTGTTTTAGTGTGTACTGAGTGTTGTGTGTAGGTAGTGCATGTGTGTCTCTGTATGCATGGGGTGCGCATGTCACCACGTGTGCATGTGGAGGCCACAGCAGTACATCAGCAGTCTCTGCATGCGTGGGGTGTGCATGTCACCGTGTGTGCATGTGGAGGCCACAGCAGTACATCAGCAGTCTTCCTTTATTGCTTTCCACCTTCTTGCTTTGAAAAATGGTCTCTCACTGAATAGGAGACTCACTGTTTTGATGAGGCTAGCTGGTTAAGCTCTTGGGATCTGCCTGTCTTGCACAGTCCCCCATCCAACCAATGCTGGGATTACAGGCTGTGCAGGAATTCCAGCTTTTTATATGTGTGTTGAGGAGTCAATCTCAGGTCTTTGTGTTTGCATAGCAAGTGCTCTCACCTTATGAACCATCTCTCCAGCCCCTTTATGCGTTTCTGATGACAATTCTTTTCTCTTCATGTACAAATAGACTTAGAAGGATAATGAATCAAAATACATGAATCAAGACTGTGTGAAAAATTCAGGTTGTATGGTGACCAAATTCATTGACTTGCTCTATCCCATAGTGTAGAGGTTTTAGCATAAAAGAATAATAGTAACTTCTTGAGTATATGCACCTTAAGATTGTATGAAGAATGCCTAATATGGTGGTGCATGCCTTTAATCTCAGCACCTCAGGAGTGACAGGCAGATGTACCTCTATGAATTATAGGACAGCCAAGGCTACAGAGTGAGATCCTGTCTCAAAATAAAATATTTATAATGAATATTATTTACGCTAAAACTACTTTGTACAATTGGGTTTATTATCTGGAAGAGAATAGCTAGGTCTGCCACATGTTAAACCTCTGTTTTTAATCACTAATAAGCCAGCTAGAACACAGTGCCTGCTTAGTCTATGACAGACACTGTGCCAAGCTTTTGAGACATGTTAACTAATTTAATGTTCAGAACACAGATAGATGGTAGACATTACTATATTTCTTTGCTGATGAGGAAACTGGAGTACTCTGACACTAGTTCCCACAGCCAATTAAGAGCAGAGGCAGAAAAGCCAGGCAGGGTGGTGCATTCAGGAGGCAGAGGTGGGTAATCCCTGTGAATTTGAGGCTAGCCTGGTCTACAAAGTGAGTCCAGGAGGATAGCTAGGGCTCTTGCTACACAGAGAAACCCCGTCTTGAAAAACCAAAATGAATAAATAAAATAAAATCAAAATAATAAATAAAAATAAAATAATAAAAATTAAAAAATTAAAAAAACTAATTAAGTAAAATATAAAAACAAGTATTAAACTCCACACCGCCCAGCTTGACTGATGGCCTGAAGAGTCCGCACTTATAGTCTGCCACACACTTTCTCTGAGAAGAAAAATTAGTATTATATTCCTGGACTAAGCCAAAAAAATGCCCCACAAAGGTCTCTTATTTGACAATGTCAGGAAATGAAAGATAGCTTTTTTGTTTTGTTTTGTTTTAATATGCTTCCTGTAGTACCTGACCCTGCTCACGGCTATATTTTTGAGTCTCCTCAGTGGTATAATCTGAGCAACGTAAGCAAGAGGGGTAGCTCAGAGCAGAGGACAGTGTGTCAGGAGCCTCATGAGATCTCAGAGGCTGAGCTGGGAACGCATGAGAAGCACAGCTCTACCGTGTTCTCTAACGTGTGTCAACACCTGGCAAAGGAGGGCAGGGAAGGGAGGCCTGAGGGGGGAGGAAGGGAGGTAGGGAGAGGGAGGGAGGGGAAAAAGGGATGGAGGGAGGGAGGGGAGGGAAGGGAGAGAGAGACAGACAGATAGACAGACAGACACACACACACACACACACACACACACACACACACACACACACACGGTTCAATTGCTTGTAGCCTTTCTCCTAATTTGCCTAGGATGTAAGAAAAGGGTCTTAGAGTACAGAGAGACTGATATGGGCTTGAGTCCAACCTTGGACTGGTTGATCTGGCTCCAGTTTTGGTTTTGACCAGCTTTGTGACTTTGAGCAGGGAATTTTCGCCTTCCCGAGTGCCACAGTTCTCTTATATTAAAATGCCCAGGAGGGTGCACGAGTTAATTTCCAAGGCCCTTTCCAGCCCTCACATTCCTCATGTCTATGATTCTGTGATTAAGTTCCTGGAAGGTTTAAGTACTGATAAAAGTGCCATTAAGTTCTGTCTACTCAGCAGTGGCAGCTGTGTCTTACCTGAGATACCTGGTCTGGTGGGGGCGGCAGGGGCCTGGCTGAGAGAGCAGGAGAGCTCCTTGTCCGCCGGATGGCTTGTTACACTATAGACGGAGTGAGGGCCACCTGCACTGTGCATGATAACCGAGTTTCCTTTGATTTCTGAGTCACAGTGTACTAAAGCCAACCATCAAAGACACTTTCCCAACAAGAGAGCCTTATGCAATCAACTCCCCAGGCGAGTGACTGGAGATAATTGAGCCGGGACTGAGTAGGTCACAAGCAGTAAGACTGGGAAGACACACCAATTTGTGGGGATGAACTGCTTGACCCAAAGGCCTTCTGTCTATCATCCCCTGACCTCGGGTCAGACTCACAGAAAGAGAGAAAACTGTTAAGGCAGCTGGGCTGGCTCTTGCCCCAAGTCTTAGCAAAGAATAGGTGATTATTTGTTGCACAGGGGCTAGTTGTTCACCTGCCTGAAGGCACCAGGCTGGACGTTTAGAGTCTGTGACCTGCTGCGATAAACATTGCTTATTCCCCATGTTTCTGCTCTCACAGCCTGCTTCCCAAGGAGCGTGGGATGCCCATAGGACAAATAAGACAAGGAACTAATTAGATAAAGAGGAAAAAACCCGCCAAATGGTGATCTAGTTCTTTTTGTTTGTTTGACTTGATTTTCAAGACATCGTCTCTCCGTGTAGCCTTGGCTGTCCCGCATTTGCTTTGTAGGCCAGGCTGTCCTCGAACTCGTGCAGATCCGCCTGCCTCTGCCTCCTGAGTGCTAGGATTAAAGGGGTGCGCCACCACGCCTGGCTGGTGTTCTAATTCTTGTTCACAGATCAAGCTCGTATCGTCTCCAATTGTCGTTTAAAGCACCCAGGATACTTAAAACATTGAAACAGAATTCTTATCCTCAGCGAAGTGACAGCTCATTATAAAATCCTAAAGCCTAGTCAAGTGGCAAGTGCAGTAGTGAGCCACTTTACCCTCATTTACAGAGAGCTCATACCATGCCAGGCTTGGTTTAAAACCTTCTAGCCTTCTCATGGGAATGGGTCTGGGTGTTGGCTTTGCCATCCATGGTCCGTAGGGAGTGTGGACAAGTCATTCACTTTCTTTCTGCGCATCAATTTTAAAAACAGTTATATGGGATGCAATATATTTAACAAAGCAAAGTAGCATGCAGTTTTAATGACTTTTTAAAAGTCTCTGTGCTATAATGCACCAGGCAAGCAGGAGGTACTTAATAAGAGGCCAGGTGACCACAGACAGGTTCTGGCCATCTTTATGTTCTGGGGACAATACTCTTGCGCCATTGGAACTCAAGGCAGGGTGTGGTATGCACTGGGTGCTCACTCTATTTGATCCAGGGTGTTCTCTGCAGGGGAACCCCAAGAGCATTTAATGAATTACAAAATTAACAAATGGCAAGCTGGGAGGAAAGGATAAAACCACTGTATGCAGGAGGTTACAGACTCACGTAGCCGAGTGGGAGCAAGAGAAACACACCTTATATAAAGAACCAGAACACCTACATGATATCAAATTGACAGAGTAGTTTGCGCTCATATCTGGAAGGCAGAGAAACAACTTTCAGGAGACCAGGGAACAGTGACAATAAAGAACCCAGAGGGATCCTCGCTTATGTCCCCAAAGAAGCAGATCAGATGACCTTGATGTAAACGCAGTGAAGCTTGAAATAAAAAACAAAAGGACACACGAGTCACTTGTGTCAGGACTCTTTCTTAAGCAACTCTTCGGAAGGAAGAAATCAAAGAGGCATTGTATAGTATCTGTTCACATTCCCTCACCAAGGGCATAGTTAAACAGCGGCAGAGCTCGACAGTTAAACTCTGGGCTTCCTAGTCATCCAGTCACACTTTGGTCTGGGAGCTCCCCCAAGTCCTTTTTTGTCAAAAGGCCTCAAAGGGTCCCATGAACATCGGTGGCTTGGTCCTCAGTGAGTGGGGGAGGGGAGGGATGGTGAGCAGGCACGGGGGGGGGGGGGGGGCGTGCAGCAGTTGTTTTCAGGGATGCACTGGAAGGTGCGGGTCCAGGAGGCGGCAGTAGAGGGCGCTAGGACCCCGGCCTGGGCCCGCCTCTACCATTGGTCCCCGCAGGGCCGCTGGGTTGTAGAGTTAGTGGAAAGTGACAAGTTGGGCGAGAAGAGCAATCGAAGAGTGCTGGAGGAGCGGCCGCCTACTGAGCCCAGAGACCGCAGCCCCAGGCACCGGGCACGCTCTTCTGGAGTCGCGGAGCCCGAGAGACACACGGTGCGCTAGAGCGACCAGGACAGCCTGAGATTGAACCGCCGGCCCAAGCAGGGCTGCTGCGGAGTACCGGGAGGAGCCGCGCTCTCAGGTCCGAGGCGGCCGAGCAGAGGCGAGGGAGCAGGTCAGAGGGACAAAGAGCTTTGCAAAGCAGCCCCGGTGTCCTGTGAGTGCCTGCGGGCAGGAGGAGGTGGCCAGGAGCCCAGGGCGAGACCGTGGATGTTCTGCGCGCCGCCAGGGAGCCGCCAGCACAGCCACGAGAGGAGGAATGCACCGGCCGCGCCGCCGCGGGACGCGCCCGCCACCGCTGGCACTGCTGGCCGCACTGCTGCTGGCCACACGCGGGGCTGCTGCCCAAGGTAAGCGGCGCCCGAGCCCGGGACCCACGTCCGTCCCGCAGAGCTGGGTGCGGAGCAAGCGCCTCCCCGGCTCCGGAGCAGGCATTCGGCCGCCGCCAGCTCCGGCTGCCGGCGGGAGGCCGTCAAGGGCTTGTCCCGTAGCTCGGCTGCGGACTGGGGTGTTCTGGGTGACTGGTCCTCGACACCCAGCTGCGGTTGTCAGTGCTGACAGGAAGTGTAGAAGGACTTGGGCGGGGAAGAGGGTATTTTAGGGGTGATGCTGCTCCTTTGCCTATCTCTCTCTGGATTCCTAGCGCACCCAAGCCGGGGTCCAGATGGTCCACTTCTCTGTCCTGGACGGAGTTTCCATTTTCAGTGGCGCCTCCGACAGAGCCCAAGCCGTCCGCGAACCCTTGCAAACAAAAGCCCTGTGCTCTTGTGACTGCCTTGACTTCGCCTTTCCACCGCTGGTGTTCGGAACCTTCCGCCCTCCAGAGGGTCACCATGCAGGCCAAAATATTTGTTCCGCCACTACCACTTTGTGCGAAGTACGCAGTCAGAGGCGGCCTGCTGTTCCTAAGTATTCTGGGTGTGCACGTGTGTGTGTGTGTGTGTGTGTGTGTGTGTGTGTGTGTGTGTGTGTGTGTGTGTGTGTGTGTGTGTGTGTGTTGAGGCGGAAGCCATCAAATGCATACTTGAGTTTGGTCATCTCCAGAAACAATCGCAACAGTTAGAGAAAGCCTCCACCCGCAGCCGGAGCGTCTTTAGTTCCCTGCGGGAAGCTTGGATCCTCGCTGGGTCTGAGCCCGAACACAGTGAGAGGGAAGAGCCCGCTGCGCCCATGGAGACAACCAATTCATTCTTTGGAGGTTGGAGGGGGAAAGTTGATTAAAGTCTCTGGGGTCTTGGGCCTCACTTTTAAATGCATCCCTTGAGGGGGTGTTGGAGCCTCTGGACCCTTCCCGCCCCAACTTGCAGCCCCAAACCTCTGTAGATAAATAGATCCCTCCTCGTTTTATCGTTCATCTCTCAGCCAGTTAGAGAAGAGTCTAGTTCACTTAACAGCTGGGAAAAGATCCATTCGCTGAATGATTACTGAATTCGTTTCTACTAAAATATAGGGGTGACTTTCTTGGTACAAAGCACTCTGCAAGGAAACTAACTGGGTGCTGATTTTGATCTCCTGGAGATGACTTTGGAATGGGAACAGCACTCACCCAGCGAAGTTTTGAAGTGTGGTCGCGCTAATTTTGAAGCCCCATGGTGGTGGTGGTGGTGAATAGTTTCTAATTGTCATTAAGATGCACATCAGCAGGGGTGCCCCATCTTAAGGGGAAACCCTGATGAAATGTAAACAGTTTGGTCTCAGGGATGTTTTGCTTGGTGATGCCAAACATCTGGCTCTTTACTGCTACACCTGGGTGAAAAGTAGAAAATGGGCCATGCTGCCGACCATGTAAACATTCTCCCGAAGTCCTTGGTCCAGTGCAATTGGGGTGATTGTACCTAAGGCTAGATTTCTGGTTTGGGGCCTTGATTAATTCCGTCGTTCCCTTGGGCTCCTTTTCTTTGTGTTTAACCTTTCAACAGCCAGGGCTTTTTAGGTCACAGCCTCTGCTGCTGGGGATGGGGTGAAGTGGGGATGTAGGGGCTTACTCCCTTTTTGGTCATCTGTTTTAAAATAACTGTTCAGGCAATGAATTTATGACTATAAAACAATGCTGTTATCAGTAGCTTTACCTGTGGTCTTTCAAAACTTAGAAAGTTAATTTCCCTGTGCCTATTCTATAATCTAATAATGGGCTCAAACCTGTTGCTGTCATACCATCCCTTTCAGGTTTTTTTGTAAGTCTTGACCTCTGTTCTGGCCTGAGGTTCCTAAGGTAACCCTGTCAGTGCCTAAGGAGGTCAACTTAATGGGAGGTATATTTTATCTATTGAGTTGTAAAAACATAAAACAATGGATCAATATTTCTCTCACCACTTTCCTGTTTGATTGGCAGGGAGGAGAAGGCCTTTATATGTAGTTTCTGGCTTGCTAGTTGCTGATTCTCCCAGCTACCTCCTACCTGCCCAAAGCTAAACTTCCGTAGGAGGCATACACACTCCTTTCTGCTCCCAAGAGCTCCCGGCCATTGGAACCGTCCTGAGCCTTTCTCAGAACTGGGCTCATTCTGTGGTTTGGCTGCTTGAAGCCAGAGGGAGGTGTCCCAAGACTCAGCCGTCATTTTCTAAGTCTCCGATTGCCATGTGAGTAGGTGTGTGTCCCTACTTCATTTAGAATAGGAGACCCCTGAGGGCCATGGGCTTGTCAGCTTTGCTGGGGAACACAAATGAGGGCCCACCTCAGTCAGCCACAACTTTTATTAGGGATGCTTGAAAAATCCGATCTCGATGGCTAGGGGGCAGCACACAGAGGCAGGCTAGGAAGAGGGTACTGTCAGACTGCCTCCTGGCTGTTCCTATCAGTGGTTTCCTTTACTGGAAAACATAGAAGACTGTTTTGCTTCTCTGATGCCTGATACTCGGGAGTCATTTTATTTTACCTTTGTATGCGAATGTTTGGTGTTAAGGAATAGATGTGTGTGTGTTTCTGTGGGCACGTGCACAGGAATGGGCACGTGAGAGTTCCTTTGAAGCCAGAGGTCAGCGTGATGGAGTGTCTCCTCCAGTCGCTTTCCACCTTGTTTTTTGAGACATGCTCTCTCACTGGTCATCGATTCAGCTAGGCTGGAAGGTCACTGAGCTCTAGGGTTCTGCGTGTCTGTGCCTGGGGTTACGTGTGTGTGTGTGTGTGTGTGTGTGTGTGTGTGTGTGTCCATCCATCTGTCTGTCTGTCTGTCCAGCTTTTGCATGAGTCCTGATGATCTAAGCTTGGGTCCTGGTGTTTGGAGGGCCAGCGCTGAGTCATCTCCCTAGACCAAGACTTCTTTCGAAAACTCAGTTTAGAGCTAGTATATTCTGTTTCCTGCATGAGAAAACAGGCTCCATGTTAGACTTTTAAAATATTTCTAAATGCATGCCACTCACATCAAAGGAACATTATGCCCAAGTTTGATGACTAGCATCTACATCACTGTAGATTCCTTTTAAAGGTATACGGCATATTATGGAGAGCTGATGCTTGTAAACCCTGCGTGCACTGATACAGGTGTCTGTCTGCAGTGAGACAGACGAGCCATAATCACCAACATATTTAGGGCACCACAGTTTTGCTCACCGGAGGAGAGAGAACCTTTTTGGCTGTATACATGTAAAAAAGGCACTGTTATTTTCTTCACTTAGTTAAAATCACAGCCCAATAGTCAGAAATTATTCCTTTTCATTCCCCGTCTTCTGGTCCAAAGAGTAGTATCAGAGAAATCCGGCAACCTAGCTTAATGGCTGTAAGTCAGGCTTTGGCGTTTGGCAGACCTGGGTTGGAATTGTCCCTCTCACATCATGGGCGTGGTGATGGAGTTTCCTGAGCCTGGTAAGACTTCTGTAAGGTTTAAATAAAGCCATGAATGTCAAGCACTGGAGAAGAGCCCTAGACTAGAAATAACTAACTAAGGATACAGGAAAGTCAGGATTTCAACCCTCTAAGAAATAATATACTAAATTTCACATGTATGTTGATAGACACAGGCTTATACTAGAATCAGATTTTCGGAGACATGCAACACTGGAACACAGAGGCCACCAACTTGGAGCAAGCGGGGGATGCCTGGGCACTGAGATGCCTGCTAGGCAAGATTAAAGAGAGGAGGGTGTTGATGGTGGGTTGTTGGCCAAAGCCCAGGTCAGCTACTCTGTGGAGCTTCTCTTATGTCCCAAGTTCCCTCCTGCTACATGGGCTGATGAATAGTCTCAAGTCTTGTGACCGCAGCTAAGTTTGCCTCTCTTGAGCCCAAGCAGTCTGAGATACTCCTCTTCCTGTAATTTATTTAACAGACACTTGGTGCAACCCATTTAATGGGTTAGTCACTGTTTTAACCCTTTGTTAACTCTTGCAACCACACTGCGAAAATGATGGTACAACTAGTTCACTGTATCCATGGGTCAGGTTAGGCTCTGAGATGTGAAACTGCTTTCCAGTCAAGGTCACGTGGCTAGGGATGGTTTTGCTGGATTTGTAAGCCCTGAGAGTTGTTGTTACCATAACTGACCTCTGCCCTACGTGGTCCCTCCTGGTTTAATTCTTATACTTGCCTTCTTTTAATGTGTGTCCCAGAAGCGGTGCTTCTGTAGGTTTTTAAGGGCAGAGGGAAGGTGTTTGCTTTGCCACAACCTAGACAGTGTAAGAGGTGATGGAAGAGAGTCATTTCCATCATTCCTGCGGATCTACACTGCCCCCACCAGCCTAGCTGTTAGCCAAGAGACGGACTGAAAGTGCTGGGGATGTTCAGAGCCTCATGGTCTAAAAGAATCGCAGCTTTGCAGTATAGTAGTGCCACTTTGATACGGTTTGAGGAGTGTGTGGTAGTTCCTTCCGGCTAGCAATGAGATTTTTTTTTTGACGGAGTATGTGTGCATTTGCATTTTGGAGCATTACCAGGGGTGGAGGTGGAGAAGGGCTGATTTATTAGAGTGCTATCTAGAAGGAGAACTGACTGCCAGCTCAGAGTCCCCATGTGGAGCTGATCCAGGCAGGTCCAGCTTTAGCTGGAAAAAGCTGGACTCTTCCAGGTCCTTTCTCAAAGAGAAAGGCCTGGGCCTGGCTTCACTGATTCTCTGAGCTGTGACAGGGGAGATGAGTCTCTGGACTTGCATGAGGAGAAAGGAACAGTCTTCTAAGATGCCGAGAAAGTTCTATGGTCTTGAAGGGGGAAGGGTGAGGGGACCGCTTCGAAAATCTTTAACTAAGTGCAGCTGCTTGTTACATGGAGCCTGACTTGCATGCCAGGAATATCTCAAAAGCTAACGAATACAAAATAAAAATAAACAGCAGGAGAAAGGCCCGCTCTTTGTTGCAGTAAGCGTGGTTGGAGTTTTCAGTTTGTTTAGGAACGGGATAATTGTGGCATCCACTTTATTTTGGTAAGGCAATGAATCGCGATGGATGTGATGTCATTGGGATGCCCCATCACCTGACCCCTTTCCTTGCCCCCACACAGCCCCAGAACACACAGGCTTGGACATCCACCACGGATCCCATGGCTCAAGCTGTTGCTCTTGAGTGAATTACATTGGAAGAAGGCAGATAATTTAATGGGATAATCTTGGCAGAATCAGTACATTTCACACCCCATCTCTCACTAACAGAAAGGCAGCAGCAGGCTGCAACATCCTCAGATGAAAAGGTTGTATAAAAAGGCCTACTTCACAGTAACTGTCTGTCCATAAATAAGGTTCTACAGAGTTTTGATCCAGAAATGTTATTAAACACTGATAAGCTAAACCCCGCAGTGTTTGGCCTCTTTACATTCTCCCCCACTTTTCCATAGAACCAAAGCTGCTTTTTTTTTCTTATTTAAAAAAAAGTAGGCACAAAGATCAATCAGTCTAGACTGTTTATTTTTTCAAGTATGTACATACAGAATGGGCCTTCTTTGATAGCCATTTAGAGAGGTGACATTGCATAACAAAGATAGAAGGAGATTTGAACCCAATAGACTGCAGCTCAAGTTGAGACGTTTGCTACTTGGTTACATGTTAACCACACTTGCATTGTTGTGACACAATGCCTTAAAGGGACAATTTAGGGAAGAAAACGTCTGTTTTGATTTCCAAAGCCAGAGGGGTTTCAGTCTGATATGGGGGAGAAGATGGGTTGGCCATGAGGTGGAGAGGCTATTCACGTTGTACAGACCAGGAACCATAGCAGATCAGGACCAGCGAAGGCCCACGCCCAGTAACAAACTCTCATCAGCCAGGCTCCACCCCCTACAGAATGCAGCCTTCAAAGTGGCACCTTATGCTAGGGACTGACCATCAAAGCATGAGCCTTTGATGGACATTTCAGAGCAAAACACTAACCAGTTTCTTCTGGTAATTTCCTTATCTGTAAAGTGATGATTAAATAGTGTCTCGCCTGCAGGTTGTTCATGAGAATTAAAGGACCCTCGAGCAGGAAGCACCGGAAGGCGCCACGAACTGGAAGTGGGTTGCTATTAGCTCTGTCAGCATCCTGGGCTTCCTGGAGAAAGAGGAGAGTTGGGTTCCCCTCCCCGTCAAGGAGGACTGTGCAGGAGAAGCAGCCGAGACTCTTGAGCAGCACTCTAGGGTTCTTCTGGAGGGTTTGGAGTTCTTGGTTTTACAGGGGCCACGTAGACACTCCGGATCTGAGCAGGTCTTAGGTCAGTGTAGAGGTCCCCCCACAGGAAGAGATTCCACCGTGCTTTTAAAACAAAGCCCCCCACCCCCCAGAACTATTAGCTCCTTGAGGAAGAGCAACCCCTCCCTGACATTTGGCCAACTGAAGATTCTGAGTACCAAAAGAATGGTCATGCTAAGAAAGAAGAGTAATCATGTGCCAGGGGTGGGGGAGGTGGTAGCAGAAGTTCCGAAGACAAGGCAGAGTTTGTGGGGTTTTGTTTTTCAACAGGAAAGCCCTTCATCCAGTGCATTCCAACTCATATTTACTATATATTTATTACATGTGAAGGGCAGTGTCAGGGAAATAAAGCATCATCCCTCCCTGAGGGAGAGAGGGAGGAGGGAAGTCCTAAGCATGTTAAGCATCCACTGTATACCCCATATCATTCTTTGCAGTTAGACTTCTGTGTCTCAGTGGCATTGGTGGTTGAATCTTTCAAGTCTATTTATAGATAAAGGGAACTCAGACTCCAAGAGGTTAGTATGACAGCCAGCCTCATATGATTGTTAAATAGGGGTCTTGGATTTGAACCTAGATATTCTGATTGTCACATATACCCTGTTTCCACATCTTTGAGAGGGGGGGAGTTGTACCAAAGAACAGACCTGTTATCTCCCAATAACCAGTCATCTGTCTCAGAGGAGAATTCTAAATGCCGTGAAAAAGCGCCACAGAGACACACAGGAGTAGGAAGCATGGATTCTCAGGAAGTTGGGGAGTGAAGGGCAAAGAGGACACCGCCTCCTTCTCAGGCAGATGGGAGCCCTCTGAGCTAGTTATGGACAACGTGTAGCACAGTTCCACCTAGTTATCGAGAGCTTGCTCGTCCAGCAAGAGGCCTGGGTAGGATCTTGTCTGCTTCCAAAGCCCTTGTGCTCTTGCCCTGTGATGTCCCCCTTTGGATGTCATCTTCACGTTGGAAGCAGCTGTGCTGTCCCTACACAGAAGGGCAGACAGACATCAAGACAGTTTCTCTGGCATGTTTCTCTCCAGCCCCAAGTCCAGGCTTTGGGGTGAGGGAGGGGACCAACCACTCAGGTGTTGTACTCCAGTGAGTCTTCATGAGTGACCATGAACTGTAGCTTTTCAAGACCTCTGGCCAGCACATACTAATTTCCCTCCTTCATTCACACACAAAACCTTTGTTTTGCTCTTACCGTGAGATAAATATTCTGGTAGTTCCACAGGAGAGATAAAGATAGTCATTGCATCGGGGAATTTTCCTAGCAGTACATTGGTGGCAATGCTTGCTAGCTGAGCAGCAATTCTGTTTTCATCCACATTTAAAGCTCTCTCCTAGTTGTATGTGGTCATGAGACTAAATTATAGTCCATGGAATGAGGTTGGACAGACCCAGTGTCACTTGCAGGGTCCTTTCAGACTTTCCCAGGCAGGTTGCTTTGGTAACTTGAAAAGTTCCGTGTTTGGGATGGCACAGGATGGAAGGAACCTGAGACCTTGCCTTCTTCACTGCCCTGCGGTTGAAGCCACCTGCTGTCCACACTGGCTTGGATTTTATGTAAACCAGAAACAAGTGTTTATTGTTAAGGCTCAGATTTTAGAGTTTTCCAGCTATAGTTACTAAGGCTGTCATACCTAAGCAAATGGTATGAACCACAGCGTGTCTCAAGGCTATTTTAGTCAGTCAGGACCAGAGTTTTTAGATAGAATAAAATAAGCAGCCTAGTTTGTCTGATTATCTCCTATGGAGCTTGGGGGACCCCTCTATAAATTCAACTTCTTCCTGAATTCTTTTTGGCAGATCCTGGGGTGCTCATCTTTGTGAAAAAAATCTAGAAGAATTATAATTGGTGGTGGGCTAGTTCACTTTCAGGGGCCATAAACTAGACCACTGTAGCATAATTACATAGCCAAGGGTACTGAATTAGCAGTGACAAAATACAGAATCCCAAGAAGGGAGAGGCCCTCAGGGAGGATTGTGGGCTATGATGTGAGACCTCAGGGGTGGAGAAGGTAGCCTAGAGGATGAATGGGAAGAGATGGAAGAGAGGGGCAGAGCAGGACACAGTCCTGCCGGGCGCCGGGATGGATTCTGCATCAGCCTGTAGCTAGCTGCTCTGCTCTGCAGGATTCGCTCAGGGCTGTTCTGGGTTCTCAGATGAGATTTGCCATGGACTGAAGCAGGCCTCTCACGGATGGTGAGTAAAGAGAAAGCTGTGGGTGGTACCTGCTACTAGAAGCCGAGAAGGAAGAAAGACCCAGGGTTTTACTGGAGTATGCCTGTTTACTTCCTTCTGCCAGCAGTGCTCCCAGAGACTCACAAGATGCCTTCGACAGGAAGCTCCCACTTGACTGTGGCTCTCAGCCTATGCTGTAACAGCTTTGTTTGCAGTACAGGCTGCTGGATGTGAATCCTGGGGGTTCTAGTAGTCCGTGCATCTAGACTGCTGACTCACAGTATTTCGTGTGTTTGTTTTGATGTTAGGGATTGGACTCAGAGCCTTGAGCTTGCTATCAGGCTTACTCGCCTACTGAGCTGCACCCCAGAACCCCTCTGGATTCTTCTAGTATTTTAACTTATATGATTTTCAAGGAACCCTCTGAAAGAAGCAGTAATTTGTTACCCTCATTGAACTGAATTGTTATTTGCCGTAGAGTTGCTGTTTTCTACATGAGGGAACCGAGGCACAAAGAATGTCTTGTGTGCCTGTAGCAAATTAAGTGGGAAGGTCAGGATTTGAACTTAAAATATCTGGAAGTGGGGGCTTTGTTCCTAATCATGATGCCACTGTAGCTCTGCTTTCCCATCCCCCAAAACCCTGCTTAGTGATTAAAATTCTACATATAAGATCCTAGCCAAATAGCTGAGTGCAAATAATTATGATTCGAATAGGGCATTGTGGCTTAAGGAATTATTTCATATGCAATATTAACTTTAATTTTCCAACTAATCCAGTGAAATAGTTTTCTTTTCTCTCTTTGGTCCTCTGTTTTTAAGTCAGCAAAGTAAGGTTGGCAGCTTACCAAGGTCACTCTATAGGTGGCAGGGTCTGTCTGAAATATAGAACTCCTCAAGTCCCACGCGATGTTTTGTTCCGAAGGATTACTTGTGTTCCTAATTTATGCTTCTGATACATGACAGGTTTCGTGGTTGTTGACCCAGCGAGCAAATTTACCCAATTCTCACTTGTCCCATCAACACAATCCTCCAATCAGCCATCTCACTTTAAGAAACAGCCTGGAAGCACTTATAGGTGTGGTTTGGAACTGTAACCTAAGAAAGTTCTGAGCAAATAGACTGAGAGCAGTTACTTCAAAGCAAGGGCTCTCCTAAGGGGCTGGCAATGGCATTTGAGAGATCAGCCATGAAGAAGAATGGACATTTGGCATTCCGTGGGACTTGGTACAGAGCTTGGCTTTCCGTTTTCTCGAGGCCAGCAGCTCTGTGACCTGTATAAGATGTTTTTCTCACCTGTTGAATGAGAGGCATAAGGGGTGAGTCCACCTTGGGCAGGATGCTGGTGAGGGCTGGGCCTAGTGCCCAGCTGATTGCTCTGTGGTCAGTGTGTAATTTGCAGCCATATCCTTCAGTGGAGAACAAGACTCTCTGACATTCACAGGACAGGACTGGATACAATGTCTAGGAATCAGACCTGGTTAGGCTTTCTTGCGTGTTATAGTCACCTTGGAGGAGACTCTTAGCATCTACAAGTCTTAGGTTATAATTACGTTTGTATTTCTCAAGGCCAGGGATGTCAGATAAAAATAGACCCTGTTGCGTCAAATCCAAGACATTCTTGAAAGGCTCTTATCTGTTCTTCATGGAAATCGACACTGCTTCCGGAAAGGATTACACAGCAGGATATGAAAACGGCATGTTGTATGTTTTCCCCCACACGAGCGATGATATCCTCGCCTCTTGGATTTCACTCCGGTCCAGTATTACATAATTTTTTTTTTTTTACATAACATTTCCATCCCCTGGAGGGAAAGTGGTGCTTTTCCTTCATCCTTGGGGTGATGATGGGAAGTCCTGACTGCCAAGTGCAGAGCCCGGGAATTAGTGCTTCCCCTGGTGCTCACTGCTCACAGGGCTGCTGCTTGGGAACTTGACTGCTCAACATTACCAAGCAGCAGCAGCAGCAGGCTTGGTGACATCCAGGGGGTGATTGTCTCTTTTCTTTATTCTGACCATCATGTTCTGCTCACCCCCATCTCGTGTCTCTCAGCCAAGGAATGAAGACTTTCCTGAGGCTAGATAAGTGTCACTAGGCAGGACTGCCTGCCGGAGTCTTTAGGTGGACACTTGCTAAGTGGCATCCCATCAAGGAAGTTAGAGAGGAGCTGAGCATGCTCAGTTTATTCTACCCACACTTGTACTTAGGCCACTCTGCAGGTTAGGTGCCCAGTGTTCCTGGAAGGAGAGAGAAAAGGGATAGAGTGGTCCAGGAGAAAACACTGGTCACCCTCCCTGGAAGAAAGTGCCAGGCACAGGTTGGAAAGCATTCCTCCTTACATGAGCTGTAGGTGGATAGCTTAAAAACCACTACATCTCAGGGCTGGGTTGATGTTAAAGCTACACATAGGTCTGTCAAGATGCTTACAAAGCGCACTTCTTGATCCTTGACCAAGGACTCATGTTTAGAGAATTCTTTGTCTAATGTGGGATGTACATGGCAGTGGCTTGCCCTGGCTCTCAGAACTAGCACAGCCATCAGTCTGTTGCTCAAGCCCAGGCACTGGTGTGCGGTGGTGACCGGGAGGTGGATGCAGTCCCCTCACCTGCCCAGTGACATCTCCTGTGTAAACTACCAGGTCAGCCTCTGCTTCCGCTTGGTTAAATATTTGTTTAAGAGCTAGAGTGAATGCAGGGGAAATACATGGTAATCTCTCCCCACGTGGGAAGTTTGCTGTTTTTTTTTTTTGTTGTTGTTAAGGAAGCAAGATTGATTGAGCCAAAAATACGGTCACAGAAGACAAAGGCTGGCCTTTGTTCAGGGCTACTTCCTGGTGGTGCAGCCTTTCAGAATCTCCACCCCACAGGGTGCCCACCTCTCAGCTCCTGTGGCTTCTGTCTGTCCTTACTGAGCTCCTGCTTGCTTTTTAGCCTTTAGTGTGTCCTCAGTCAGCATCACCGATCTTCATGTCTTTTGTCCTCCCCCCATGCGCTCGCCTTCTGCCATTGTTTCCACCCATACCTGAGTCCCTTTCACTCTGAAGTGGCTCGCTGCCCCCTGTATTTGGCTTTTTCTAGTACTAGTCACTGTTTATTTAGTTTCTGCTCCAGGACTTGGCCTCAACCTCACAATTCACAATGCATTCTCTCTCTCTCTCTCTCTCTCTCTCTCTCTCTCTCTCTCTCTCTCTCTCTCTCTCTCCC
>OU015743.1:159453362-159465421 GCA_907169655.1 Acomys percivali
TCTCTCTCTCTCTCTCTCTCTCTCTCTCGGTTTTTTCAAGACAGGGGGATTTTTCTGTGTAGCTGGCTGTCCTGAACTTACTTTCTAGACCAGGCTGGCCTTGAACTCACATTAATTCTCCTGCCTCTGCCTCCGAGTGCCAAGACGTTACATTTTATTTATTTTGTGTGGAGATGTGGACCTCATGGGTGTGGAGGTCAAAGGACAAGTGAGGGGGGGGCGTTAACTTCTCTCTTTCCGCCTTGTGTGTCCTGGGAATCCAACTCTAGTTATTAGGTTTAGTGGCAGGCACTTTTACCCACAGAATCATGTTGCTGGGCCTGAATTTCATATTTCCTAGTGGAATCTACCTTTTTGTTTTTCTGGAATGCTAGCCATAACCCCGTCCATGCCCCCATCTCTGTCCTTCTGAGAAATGTTTCTTTGTCCATTCACAAGGGGGACCTTTCTGGTTTATTGTGAAGTGTTTGCAACCTAGCCCTCAATGCCTAAGCCAGACTGTGAGGGAGAATCACAGATTTACTCAGGATTTAGGGACAAGCTCCCTTGGGTAGGGAAGCTGAGAGATGCCATTGGGTCCATATGTGCACAGAGAAAGCAGTCAACATGAAGGAAAGACCTGACTGTCTAATGGGCCTTGCTGAGGAACAGCAAAGATTGCCCTGTGCTATGGTTTCTCTTCTTCCCAGGAGGTCACTGACTTGAGCAGGATAGAGTGAGCCTTGTGATGTCACTATGGTCTGCTAGGCAGTCACTTTACCTTACCAGTCCTCACCCTCAATAAAGTGTTATTGTTTTTCTTTAACCTAGGAGAATTTGTTGATTTTTTTTCCATTGAGAAAATACAGAGCGATTAAAAACCAATGCAGTATAACCAACACAGAACCACACTCCTCAGAGACTACTTCTGCTATTCTTAGGTGTTTGTAGATGGAGGTCGTGCCTGTATTCCCAAAAGAGCCTGAAGCTCAGGGATGCAAAGAACTTCCCCAGCATCCTATCCAACTGCTTGGCTTCTTCCCACTTCTTTGTGGCAAAGACAGGGTCTCTTACATCAGTCCATTTTCCTCAAGGGGAGATAGCTAGTTCCCTGTTGAGAGTATGCCACATCAATACAATTAAGTGCCACCAAAAAAGTGTGGGAGCAAGTTTTGTTGGCAAAGGAGAGAGAATTTTTGGGAGGGTTCCGTGGAGGTGGAGCATAAGGGTATCTTTGTCTGTGACAGAACTCCTGAGATAGGATACTTTATGAAACAGTTTGTTCAGTGTCCAGTTCTGGAAGTTGGAAATCCAAGACCAGGCAAGAGCTTGCAAGGGCCTCATGCTGTAGCACCATGTTAGAACAGTAGAAAGGCCAGTGGGAGGGACAAAACAAGAGGCAATCTTGGAAAATACTGTCAATCATTAATGAACCTCTAGAAAGTTTTAAAAGGCCCAGTACTGCCACAGTGGCAAACTTCAGTGTTGAACTGGCTGGGGAGGAAGCCATGTTTAAACCACAGTAGGACACAGTGTAATATGGACATGTTTCCTTGACTTCCTGAGCAGGCAGGGCCAGCAAATTCGAACATGTAAGTGCTTTTACTCTTGGACCTGGGCCCTGCCAGTGACAAGGACCACCCCTGTGTCTTTCTGAAGATACAAGTGGAAGTGCAAGGTCTGTGCAAACCTGGCAAAAAAGGGCAGAGGAGAGGGCAGCTTGTACCTGCGTGGGCACCACACAGAGAGCATCAAGGATTTCCTTGTGTGACCTTGAGGCCCCATTTCTGGCTGCCTGCTGTCCTTTTCTGGATCTCACCAGGGCCTTTTTTTTGTTATTGATTTTTTTTTTTTTGAGACAAGGTTTCTGTGCATAACAACCTTGGCTGTCCTGGAACTCTCTTTGTAGTTCTGACCTTGAACTCACAGAGATCTGTCTGCCTCTACCTCCCAAGTGCCCAGCGTCACCTGGACCTTTTGTACCGGGCACCTTTTCTTGAGCTGTTCTCTCCTGAGGGACCATCAGTCACAGTCTTCATTCTCACCCAGACGCCTCACGCCTAACCCTGTACACACTTAGGTTGGGGCCCTAGCTCGTTGTCTTGTAAGGATTGCATGATGTAACCTGTCAATAAGTGTTTGCTTATGCAGTGGTCCATGAGTCCATCCATCACCACTGGATGCTCCCTGGGATGGAGTCAGCCCTGCATCTTCCCAAGCAGCATATGGTGTGGTGGCTGGTTGAATGGCCTCTGTCTATCACCAGCCCTCCTTGTTTCATAGAAATTGAGATATCCCCAGTTTTCTTGATTGTTTCTGCCTGGAAATCAATAGTAGATTGTGAATAATTGAATGTCTTAAGGCCACCCTTTTTGAAAAGAAGAGGATCCCAGCTTATTCTAAGTTAGGTCTACTGTGGCTTCTGCAAGGGAGCCATGGGAAGCTGCTTTCTTATGATGAGAAATCTTTCACAACTCTGGGTTTTGCTTTGTAAGTTATCCCCATCCTTTTGATTGGCAGCAATTCCAATTTTCTGTCTCAGTCTTTTCTGTTAGGAAAAGAACAATCTCAGCGTCTTAAGAGGAGCACATGAACAAAGTAAAAGTAATCGTCAAGTTTTTGTTTTATTTTGTTTTTACAAAGGGTACACAAGAACCCATACTTGGCTAGTGAGCACTATTGGTCAAATTGGCCTCTGTCCTTTATCACCAACATAGGTGGTTCCTGCATGTTATTTCATTGGATGCAGCTTGGCTTTATAGTCTGATGTGTTTGGCTAATTGGTGCAAAGAGGAAGGGAGGAATTCAGGAAATACCGTTGGGCTGACTACCTTTGATAGACACCTCCCTACCCAATTCTCACATTTTTTCTTTTGGCGTGTGTACTATTTGTGCGCTCTCCACAGAGAAGAGGGAGGGCACGGCGCACAGGGGTGCACCCCTACTCTTCTTTTCTTGAACACTTTGGAAAGAGTTCACTGTGAACATGACAACAATCCTGAGTCACGTGGAAGATAGACTCTGCCCATGTCTGTGGGGGATTATTTTCATTATTCTAATTACAGAAGGCGTCTTGCCCACCTGTGACTGGGGTGCTGGATGGTCTAAGTGGAGGCAAGGAACTGAGCAGCCAGTGTGTATACACAGCTCTCTGCTTCTTACCTGTGGCTGCAATGTGCACAGCTACATCAAGCTCCTGTTGCCTTAACTTGACCATCATGATGGACTTTCTCTTTGAATTGCAAGTGAGAATAAACTATTCTTCCCCGTGTTGCTTTTGTCGGGATATTGTATTGCAGAAACAGAAACAAAACAAAAAATCAAGTGAAGGTATTACCTTTACTAGGAAAAGTCCCTTGGGGGACAATTCTCTCTCTTCTTTATCTTTCGAAGGAGAAGGAATTATCTACGATTTGAACTTGGAAGCTGTCTGTGTGCTAATATACTCAGAAACTCTTTGGATTCCCTAGGTCCATCTGTGCCGGGCAGGGATGCTTTTATTCTTGCAGGAGAGAGGAAAGGGGGCCTAGCCAACCCTCTATTGGGTCCTTTCTGGTTTTGTGGGGCTAAGACTGTTTGAGTTCTTGTCCTGCTGTGGTTAGATGTACCTTGCTCTGCAGGTATATTAAGGTGGCTTGGGCCACAAGACCTTTGTCAGAATCTCTAAGTCTGGCCTTGTAAAGAGTATGTAAGGATGATGCTAGGATGCTACAGAGCGAAGGTGTGGCTGCTGGGAAGTGTGGAGGAGGGTGGGTAGTAGAGGAGAGAGGACCAGGAGAAGCTTCACAAGGGAGGCTCTGCTGTAGAAAGTGTGCCTCAGAAATGCTCCCACCACAGTTACTTAGGCACTAAGTGCCAATCTTGGTAGAAGTATATGAGCTTATTTTTGCAAATGAGTTCACAAAAATCTGCTGTCTGTTCTGCTTGATTTTTGGCAAAGACATAATAATTTCCTGGGTCAAGCTCTATAAGCCATCAGGCCCGAAACACATCAGAGCTGAGGTGCCAACTGTAAATGTTGCGTAGAAGGGGTTCTGGGCCTAAACCTATCTGTTGTCTCCCATTGAGGCAATCTGTTCTTTCTCGTGGTCTTGGAGGCTAAGATTGTCTCAGGTGCACTTTTCTTCAGAAGGAGCTGTAATATGGTACTTGAAGATTATGGGAAATTAAGAGAGAACTTGAAAGGCTTACTTGTGATGAAAGGTCAGGGGTCAAGCAGCATTTTATGTTTGTTTCTTGGTGAGTGGACTCACCTGCCCCCCTTTATTCACTCATCACACTTTAATATGGAAGCCATTGCTCTAGACACTGAAACAATAGCTGTGACAAAGCAAAGGTGCCTCCTGGTATGTGTGTCAGGAAACAAATATGTGCTCTTCACAAAATGCCAAGGGCGAAGGAAAATAGAGTAGGGGAAGGGCTTCAGCCTGGTAATGGCTGTGGTGGGACAGGGTTAGCACACTGTGTGGTCAGGATGGCTTCTAGTAAAGTGACTCAGATAGAGGACTGGATGAAGAATGGGACCGGGACGGGCTCTATGTCAGGCCTTGAAGTAGGATGTGTTCTCGGTTCACAGTACAGTAGCAATTGCTCCTGCAGGCAATGGTAACATTTATGTAAGCCTGCTGTGTGCCTGCCGGTATTCATGTGTCAGTCTTCACTGCACTGTGAGGTTGGAGAGAGAGTTCAGAGGTTGAGAACACTGGCTGCTCTTCCAAAGGACCAGGGTTCAGTTCCTAACACTTTCATGGCAGCTCACACCTGTCTGTAACTCCAGTTACAGGGGACCTGATACCTGCTCCTGGGTTCTGTGGCCACCTACAGACAGAAATACATGTAAGCACAGTACATGTAACACATAAAATGAAATGAAAGAATCCAGTTAGGTAAGGCCTATTATTATACCCGTTTTCAGATGAGGACATGGAGAATGACCATGCAAATGGCCAGAGGGAGCAGTCTGCAAATATCGGATGGGGCAGCCCTGCACAGAAGAAAAGAGAAAGAACTCTGTATAGGTCTGGCTTGCTACTCATCTGCTGTGCAATCCTGGGCAGATATGCAGTGCCTCTGTTTCCTGAGTTTTAAAACTGTGTCTAGTGCATAAAAAACCCAGGCAAAGGCACTGCAGACAGACTGCATGGCACCATGAAAACATCAGTAAGCACAGCTGATATGTTTGCATCGGTTATTAGCCAGCCCTTCTGGAAAATAGATGATGAGAAAAAGGTATGTTTGAGACTTAACAAAGCTTCCTCCTTTTGCCTGGAGCTTTATTTTCTACTTATGTCCATGCGGCTGAATTCAGCATAGTGTCCAGTTGCGCTGGAAGCATCCCTGTGAAAGACAGACCTGTGAGGAAAAGCTGGTACCCAGGATTCTTACAATTCTAAGGAAATCCATGGAGGTTCTAGAACTCCAACTCCTCTCAAGCCAACGCTGTCAGGGAGCTACCTCTCATTTCATGTTGTGCTCTCAGCAGGTGCTCAAGGAATGTGAACTGGCCCTCCACACTTCTCTCCTTTAAAATCTCTGAGTTGTTGCAGGGTATCAAATGGCCCATTTTGTATCTTGATGCCTCATACAAAGTTAGGTTCTGAGAGTGCAATGGTGAACCCGAGAGGGACTCAAGAATCCACTCCAGGATGCTATTGGGAAGTGGTCAGGATTTGCATTTAAATTTGAATGTTTGCCGATGCCTTCTGGAACTTTCCAAAAGTCCAGAGTGGTGGCAGGTGCCTCAGTTGCTAATGAGTGTCATGGATGGCATCCAGTTGACACTGTATCTGAGGATGGTCCCATCCTGTGTGCATTTTGTTTGCCATGTGACAGGTGCATCTTGGCTAGGCTGCTATTTCCCCCCTGGGACCGTATAGCAGCTTGATAGGGCCTGTGGTCCATCTCCCAGGAAGTCATCCTCCATAGCAGAATCTGGTCTCTATTTGATGCATTAGGCTTATAGAGATGCACCACTGCAGACAGGCAGGGGTAGTGCCTACAAGCTCTAAAAGAGGAGGAGGACCCCATCACTCTCAAGAAGGCTTCATCCTTCCCATCATCTTTTAGGGTCCGTAGTGGCCCCTGAGTGAGTGATCCGGCTGAAGTCATGGTCCTGACTGTGGTACCCACTGAGCCCATTCGGCTACCTGTGGCCTCTGGGGGAAAAAAACCACAGCTTTGCAGTTTCCCTACTCACACAAATCTGAGCTGTGGTGGCTTCCTCCAGGAAGGGGAGACATGAGCTTTTGCCTCTTGTTAACTATCTGCTCCTTTAGAGTCCTAGCTGCAAGATCTGCATTAGAAACAGTACGTTGAACCTGCTGATTTAACAGTGGAACAGGACAGTAGGCTGAGCAGCTGCCTTTTCTTCCTATGATAGGGCTGGTGACCTTTTAAAAGGAAAGCTGTGGCTCAGTGGCAGATACAGCAGTGGGGCAGGAGCAGCTGTGGGCTGGCCATGTTCTTTGGTCTGAGGTGAGGCCTTTTTATGGAGTGAGCTCTCTTGAACTCTCAAGCCTGAAAATATAGCTCCATGCCACGAAAGCCTTTTGAGGTTTCCTAGTGGCAAGAGTAAGGAGGCTTTGACTCCCATCCCATCACTTAAACAGCAGAGTGCTACCCTCAGACACCTCCCGGGCTCAGTGGGCTAGCACAGAGGCTGTTCAGGGGTTCAGCACACCTTGCTGGCCCTCATCTCCTCTCAGTGTTGGTTTAGAATGACAGCTTGTTTTGTCAGCCCAAATTAATTTTTTAATTTAGGAAATGCCTTAGAGGAAACTTAGCATATAAGTACTCAAAGTTTTAAAGCTATGTAGTGGCTGACCAGAAAATAGACTTTGTATTGATTTACAAAAAGATGTTATTTATGATAAACCCCCATCAGATTAGCCCATTTTATTTTGAGTATTGTTTGTTTATAAGAATCGGTGTTGGAAAGTAAGGGAGAGACCAACATCCAATCCCCACCTTCTCTCTGTGTGATTTTTAAAATAGATATGTCCATGTTTGTATACATGTATTATATTATTTTTCGTTTGAGAGGAAAATTATAAATAGGAAATTAATTTTTGTTTTTTCCTCCCCTTTGGAGGAAGGAGGACATTGGTACATAGAAGGAAGAACTCTGGACAGGCGGTCAGGGGCTTTTATGTGTTATCTAGTCTCATTTCTAGGTAGTTGTGGGACTTTAGGCAAAACGCATGTCTTCTCTGACCCTCAGATGCTTGTTCACAGAGCAGTGTGCTGGGCAAGCTTGACAGACCAGGCGCACAGATGTTACCTTGCTGCCTGTGAGAAGGGTAGTCGCAGACTCCTCTCTAGACTTCCCAGGACAGAGTCTGACTTAAGAAGGTCCTCAGTGATTAAGTACTAAATTTAATACTCCCTACTTAGTGATACTAAATACTCCCTACAGGTCAGCATGTCTGGCTTACTGAGGGGACAGGACTAGGCCAAGGTCAGGGTTGCACTCGATTTTTGTGTTGGGTTCTTCCACTTGAAATTTGACTCTACGTCATGCTGAATGCAAGAAGCCCTTCTAAGAAAGCAGAGGAGGGCTCGCTAGCACTGTATCCCCATTACTGTGAGGATCCCCATCTGTAAGAAGAGTGTGGTCACACACTCAGTGGCAAGTCTCAGACCCTCAGGTTTGCTTGTTATCACTTATCTTTTGTACTAAGGTTTGCACACTGACTTTAGCAGCAGATCTATCTTCTCTGTGTTAAGAGTGGCTTTTCATGTGAAAGTCAGCCCCCACTCTCCACTCAACTGTGGAGAATGTCCTGTCCATTGGCTAGATCTGGATACGGGTTCAAAGTTTTCTGCATATATTGTCCTTGGCCTCTGGTGCACCATATTTGACTGTGTCAAATGGAAGGGGAGGCCTGGTGGCACTCAGAGGAAGGATAGCAGGCTACCAAGAAAAGACTTGATACCCTATGAGCATATACAGGGGGAGGAGGTCCCCCTCAGTCACAGTCATAGGGGAGTGGAGTAGGGGGAAAGTGGGAGGGAGGGAGGAATGCAAGGATACAAGGCATGGGATAACTATTGAGATGTAATATGAATAAATTAATAAAATATTTTTTAAAAGAAGAAAAAAACAAATGAGAAATTACAAGATTTAGGACGAAGATGTAGACTCTTTAAAATTGAAATTTAAAATTTAAAAACCTGTACAAATGAATAAAAGACAACATACAAAAAAGAAAAAGAGTGGCTTTTCAGAGCATGGACAGTCAGACTCCTCCCACAGAGTCATGTACCTCAGAAGCACTGGAAACCGTACATTAAAAACCAGGGGCTCTTGAGGCAGCTTCAGCTTTCATGTTCCACACGAGCCTACTCTTGATCCTGAAAGCTGTCTTCTCGGCACTGGGTCTCCTGGTTCTTAGCAAATATGAATGGGAGAGTCATTTCCCACGGGGGAAGTAAGAATGTGGATTAAAACCAGGGACACCTTTAACGAGGCGTGATGGTACTGACCTCAGTCTTAGGTCCACTGCTGCTGTCTTAGAATTCCACTACCATTTTGAACATAGGGCTCTCTATTTTTACTTTACAAGAGTAAAGCCAACAGAGCTAGGCTTATCCAGAGTCAGGAGCAGGAGTCCCTGTGCAGATAGCCACCTGTGGGGGCTGCAGCCTCCTCATAGTGTGTCTTAGCCCTGCTCACAGGCTTAAGCCAGGCTGGGTGTGACTGGCTACTGTCTGCTGCAGATGGAAGGACAGCAGGGTGATTTTCTGGTCTATCAGCTGGCCATGAGCTTAGAGGCAAATCACTCATCTCTCTCAATGTCTTCTTTGCATAAGCACACAGTAGGTCCTTAACCATGCTTTGCTTTCTTGCTGCCCCACAACAAGCTACCAGTATATAATTGAGAGAAAGCAGCCACCTTCATGAAAGGCACACTACAAACCTTTCCAGTTTCAGCGTCACTACCAACCTCACCCAGACCCTCCAGGGGCCTTACAGTAACTTTGCTGCCTCTCTCAGCTCCACCATGGAAAAGTGTGACTTAGACATGTGGACTTTATGTTTCTGATTCCCAGTTGCTGCTTATCTAGAGAGGGATGACCATAGCCCCTTAGAAAGTAGAGAGTACTTTGAGATTTGCTGTGGTCAGGCTTGCTAGGTGAATCTCTGGGATAAACCAACAATAGATGCTACATAGGAGAAAACACTGTTTACATGCATAAGACTAAGAAATTAATTAAGAGCCAGGCCACTAATGTTTATATGTCAAGGCTTCTGGGACGTAAAGACCATGTGTGACAGAAGTCAGGGGAGAGATAGTGGATATGGGGGTGTTGTTGGTGCAGATGTACTTTGAGCTCATTACTCAGAAGAGCCTGTTGTCACTCAGAACAATCTCTGCATGGATTTGGGGTCAGACCCCCAAGTTTGTCTTCCTGTGATCTGATGGAGCTTTCTTGCATCTTTAGGCAGCTGAGTAGCATCCAGGCAAGCCTCTGGGTATGTCACTCTTCTTTACTAACACCTAAAAGTCCTCCCAGTATGCCAGAGATGTATGTTTTAGCATAGATATTTTAGTCTCCCAGCGAAGATAGCTAGGAAAATTAGACATAAAATATGGAAAGTCTCTGGAGCAATGGTGACTGGTACAGCATATTAAACTATCAGTGGTTTCTGTCACATCATTTCCTTTCCTCATAAAAGTCTTTAATGGTGTGTTAGTTAGCTTTCCATCACTACAAGGAATATACTTGAGACAATAGATTTATAAAAAGAAAAGGTTTAGTTTGAGTCATTGCTGTAGAGAGTCTAGTCTGCTAGCTAGGTTGACCATATTGTTTTGGGTACAGCAGCACACCATACTGGAGTATGTGGCAGAAGAGCTCATGTCATGGCTCAGAAGCATAAGAGTACAGGGACGTGGCCAGCATCCCACAGTTCTCCTTGAGGGCACACCCTCAGTGAACTAAGCACTTCCCATCAGACTCTGTTTCCTAAAGGTTTCTCATCTACCCAGCACTGTCACCCCAGGACCAAGCATTTAACATGTGATATTTTAGGGGGCATTCGAGAGCCCTGTGACAGGGCTCCACATCCACAGCTGTGGGAGGTGAGGCCTTCCGTGATCTAATCATAGTCTTCACACCTTCTCTCACTAGGGTTCAAAACTGTTCTAGAACACTGGTTGTGGTTTATTTTATGAAGACAGTCTCATTATGTAGTCCTGGTTGTCCTGGGACTTGCAATGTACACCAGGCTGGTCTGGAACTCATAGATATCCACCTGCCTCTGCCTCCAAGTTCTGGAGTTGAAGTTGTATGCCACTACACGTGCCTGACTAATTTTTATACTATTTGTCATGTGTACTTATATGCCATATCGTGAGTGTGGGGGGTCAAAGGGTATCTCCTTTGTAGGCTGGTCCTAGAAATGGTTTCAGGTCGCCAGGCTTGGTGGCCAGTGCTTTTGCCAGTTGAGCCGTCCTGCTGGCCTGTGGTGGTTGCTTTGAATGCTTCACTGCCTTCTTTCTAAAGGGATCAAAGGGGTTTCTATGTCATCACTGGGCTCAGCAGAGTGCCTGGTGTACTGTGTGTGGCTTTGGTTATGACCACAGAGGTTTCAGGAATATGAGACAGCTTTGCTGTTTTCCATGTGTTTATACCTCTTTCCTTCTTCAAGTTAGAAATGGATTATGGTTTTGCATTGAGTCAGGGGGAAAAACAACAACAAAATCAACCAACCACTCATTCTTTCATCTGTTCTTTGTTTTTGTTTTTATGTTTTTAGAATAGCTAGTCTCTTTTCTGGGACTTTTCTTTTTTCTTTTTTTAAATATTGGTTGGAGAAGGATTGGGGTTTGATTTGCCTTTATAATCTCAGTGCTCAGCATGCTGAGCCTCTGAAGAAAAAGAGGCACTCACTAAATATTTGTCCAATCAATGGATATTGGAAGGCTCAACTTTTTATGGCAGATGAGGGAGGCAGAGGGAGCTGCCTTTTGACTGGAAAGACATTGTTTATTAGATCTGTATGGCTCATTTAGAAAGTATGCACTTGGATATCTTTTATGGTCAAAGGAGAAAATCAGTATCAAATGCTTAATTAAAAGCAGAGGCCAACATTTCCCCTTGTAATGAAGACAGGATTGTGAATATTTTCCTTTCCCTGGCCCAGAAGATGGGCAGGCAGCCAGGCCAAAAGGCAGGGGACACTGTAGAGACAGATAAGAGGGGTTGACTTACAGGCATGAGCTGCTCAGTGTTGAACATGTGTGGAGATATTCTGTGACAGTGCCCCCTCCTTTCAGATGGCTGTGTCCCATGGCTTCTGGGACCACTGCTATGTGACCTTATTACAATTCTGCCACGTTCTGTCACACGGGGAGTGAGTTTTGCATTGGTGGTTAAGAGCTCCAAGGGCTATGGATTTTCTCTTCTTCCTGGTGCTGGTGTGGAGGAGTCTTTTAGTGAATGTGATGCCCAGAAGTCTCTCTTGGCACCAGCAGCATTGATCTACCCCAGATCTGAAATGGCTGAGGACCAGGATCGGGAAGACAGAATTGGCCTTGATGGTCTTGGTGACCTCTGCCACTGCTAGGGACAAAGTTTCTGAGGCCATTGAGTGGAGCTCATTGTGTAGGTCGTTAGTGCAGGCCTTTGTTTCTTCAGCGACAGAGGGTCCCTTTCATCTGTATCACCTGGAGTTTGCTGGAGACTCACTGGCAGACTGCCTAGGCATATTGAGCCAGAAGGGAGGTGTGGGTCCCTCACTGGCTCCTGCATGAACAGCCTGGACCTTGAAGCTTTTGTCCTCTAGCACGTACCAAGACAGTTGCTCCATCCTTGAATCCCAGAACTGCCTGGAAGAAAGTGTTACTCAATTCTTTTTCATCTTGGATGTTCTTTTTCCTCCCCCATTTATAAAATGTATATTTTCCTGTTTTTTCCTTCTCCTTTTATTTTAGGATAAGGAATGAACAAAGTATAATGTCTTTAGCACTTAACAAGATCTTTAAAAAAAAAAGACCTATTTTATGATTTCTCCCTCCCCCGCAGGGAGTGTGTGTGTGTGTGTGTGTGTGTGTGTGTGTGTGTGTGTGTGTGTG
>OU015743.1:159465431-159483326 GCA_907169655.1 Acomys percivali
GTGTGTGTGTGTGTGTGTGTGTGTGTGTGTGTGTGTGTGTGTGTGTGTTGCATTCACGCAGACTTGCAAATGCTCACAGAGGGCAGGGGCAAACAGATGTTCCTGTTACAGACATCTGAGTGCCCAGCGATGTGGGTGCTGAGAACATAGCTGGGGTCCTCAGCCAGAGCAGCGCATGCTCTTAACTGCTGAGCCATATCTACAGGCCTACTGCAGGATCTTCATGTTCCTTTATTAGTTATTGTTTCATCTGAGCCATAGAAGAATTTCTGTGCATTTGAAATTTTGTTTATTTATTTATATTTCATGTGCATTGGTCTTTTGCCTTTGTGTATGTTTATATGAGGGTATCTGATCCACCCCTAGAATTGGAGTTATAGATAGGTGTGATCTGCCATGTGGGTGCTGGGAAACAGACTCAGGTCCTCTGAAAGAGCAGCCAATGTTCTTAACTACTGAGTCATCTCTCCAGTCGCTACTGTGCCTTTTTAAAAAAAGAAAGACAATGTTGTAATTTGTATTTATATGTGTATTTCGTGTGATTTAATGAGTGCCCTTGTAGAACCAATGACTTTTGAGCTGTCTTCATTTTACCTTTTTTGAAAAAGTATTTTTTTTAAAGATTTGTTTATTTTCCTTTGTGAGTGTAAGTGTTTAACCTGCATATGTGCCTGGTATCCATGGAGGTCAGAAGAGGGCATCAGCTCTCCTGATGGTTGTAAGCCACTATGTGGGTGCTGAGAGTTGAACCTGGGTCTTCTGGGTCTCTTATCCACCGAGCCATCACTTCAGCTTGACTTTCACTCTTTAAAAAATTTTTTTGTATTTATTGAACATAATTGTTGCATGTGTGCATGATGTGTGTGTGTGTATGTGTGTGTGTGTGTATGTGTGTGTGTGTGTGTGTCTATGTGTACAACTTACCGACAGAAGTCAATTCTTTCTCTCCCATGAGGGTCCAGAAATTGAGTTGAGGTTGTCAGGATGGCCACAGACACCTTTACCCCCTGAAGCATCTCATCGGCCCTCAAAATATCTTTTTGTGCTTTACTCTCCATTAGTGCAATGATGTGAGGTGATTTGGTCTTTGAGGAAAGGAAAGGAAGTGGATAATAAAGGGAGCCAGTGATGTGTCAAAGCCTTGCCGTACCCCATCAGCTTGCTCGAACACACACCTGCTGTGATAGCAATACTGCACTAACCTAGATGGGTACACATACAGGGCAGGGTGTACTGTGTGCATGCATGGGACAGAGACATACTCGGGACAGAGTGGGGAACCGTGGAATTTCCTGGTGATGCTCAAATGACATACATTTAAAACTTATGAATTACTTATCTCTGAAATGTCACTGAATATTTTCAGATCTTGGTTGACTTTAAATAATGGAAGCCACAGGTGGAAGGAACTACTATAATATGAAATTCTCTAGTAACCTAAAGTTTAAAGAAACAAAGCTAACTTTACAGTGTTATTTCAATATGCACTCAATGTAAGTTCTTGCTGAAATATTTTGTATTCTCTTTGTGTATTGAGTCCAACCCAGAGCCTAATTCACATCACAGCTCGGCTCACACTAGCCGTATTTGGGGTACTTAGGAGTTAGGTCTACTGGGCAGCCTGCCTGTAGACTTTGAGGAAGATGGATGCACTGCATGTGGGGAATGGGAAGGATCTCCGAGACCTGCAGATGTCAGCGGTTCAATAAAGTAACAGTCGATCGACTTATCTCCATTTGACTGTACCTAAGTGGGCAGAGTAGGGTATGAGATATATAATTAAAAAAAAACTTCGTCAAAAGAATTTTTAAAAATCTGCAAGTACTGGCAATCTGGACAAGTGAGTGGAGGTGCTTGCCGCCAAGCCTGATGGGCTGAGTCCAATCCACATGGTGGAAGGACAGAAATGACTTACACATGTTGTCCTTTGGCCTCCACACATGCATGCATTCTCTCCCAAATAAATACATGTAACAAAAAAAAAAAAGATTTGACATATAACTTGGCAGTTATACTCCTAGACATGTGTCCCCAGAAATGAAAACACATGACTGTGCAAGACTGTCCTTAGTAGTGAAATAGTGGACACACTGCACGTGTTCTTCAACGATGAATGGCTAAACATGCTACCACATCCACACTACAGCACTGTTGAAACACAGCAGTCCGGTAGATCTAAAAGGAATAATGAAGAGGGAACAAAAGGAATCTCGACAGGTTATATTTATAAAACATTTTCAAAATAACAAAAATTAGACAAGTTTTGCATTTTCCAGGGCCTAGGGCTAGGAGGCAGGGGAGGAGAAGGCGGCAAAGGCTTCTCTGTGATCCCTGTAAGGATGGAAGAACTACGTATCTTCATTGTGATGGCAGTTACACAAATCTACCTGTAACAATTGTACAGAACGGTGGACACGTGGAAATGAGCCATGTCCAGTGGGCAGAATTTGAATAGGAAACACACAGAGACATACTGATTTGGATTCCTGATTTTTCTGGTGTGCTGTATTCATCCATGTAAGATGTATCCATGTAAGGTGTTTGCAAGGTAAGGAGGCACACTGAACACCTGCTTTCTCCTCCCTGCTGCCTCTTAAATTGTGGTGGAGGCTGGCCTTGAAGCTCCCTCACTCACCCAGTCTTTCAGTCTGAGCTTCCTATGGGATTGCTAGAGCCTGAGAGCTTGCAGGTCTGCTTGCAGCTAAGCTCCTTCTCATGTCTCCATATTAACATGTCACTGGCTCCCAGCAGTCGCCTCTCAGTAATGCAGTCAGTTCCTCGTGAGCATTCCACAGCCGGATGAACTTTAATCCGGGGAAGCTCTGGTGGGGGAGGGCTCTCTTCCTCTTTTGAAGATCCTGCTCCCCATCAGAAAAGTTCACAAGTTAATTAATAGATGAAAGAAAAGGGCCTGCATGGAGCCAGAAGGAGTCGGCCATGCTGCCAGCCACCTGCAGGCACAGGCTAAAATGAAAGCAGCACCTGACTAGCAGCCACCAGGAGCCCCAGTGCCAGCCTGTGCCCTGCTTGTATCCCAGGGATCAGAGTTCAAGGTTCTTCCTTCCAGACCCAATTGGCCACTGACTCGGCGGGGGGGAGGGGGGAAGGGGCATCTTTGAAGCTCAGTCTTTGGGATTCATTTTCTCACCCTTTGAAGATGGAGATGGTAATGTCGGCCTCCTTCCTTCAGAAACACCTCCGGAGGAGGAGGAGGAGGAGGAGGAGGAGGAGGAAGAGGAGGAACACGAAAGCCCACTGAAGAGGTGTGCAGAGCCTTCCGATGGTTTTCCTTCCTTCTTTCTCTCCTCCTGCCTCAGCCTCCCAAATGGTGGAGTAACTTTCCTGGACCACCACACCTTCAATTTAGAGTTTCCAAATGTTGCTGCTGGGAGGGAGTTTTGGAAGCACCTGATCTCAAGGAGTAACCTTGTGGGAAATGAAAGCCTGAACCAGCCAGGCCAGATGGGATTTCTCCATGGCAGCCTGCAGCTAACCACCGGTTGGTCCTTCCTTCTGCTGCTGCTGCTGCTGCAACCATGACATCCGCCGGGTAACGGGGGAGGGGGAGCAGTGATGTGAGATGCTCCTTGCCTTAGCGTCTGAGCAAGGCCTCTGCAGCTGCTGACCTTACCGTCAATCAGTCTTCTAGGCGGCATCATTTCACCTTTTGCATCATCTCACCTACATCTGTCCTGCTGACAGAGCACTACTAACCGGTGTCATTCTTCCTCATGCAGAGCCACTTCTGCTGTCCCAGGCTTTGACGCACTTCTCTTGCTGACAGTGTACTTCACATTTCCCGAGCTCTGCTTCCTCTTGTTGATGGTGCATCTTTTCTCTGTTTTTGGATGGGAGACCCCTGAGGGCAAGGATGGTGCTAGACCCATGGTTATACCTCAACTTGGTTCAGTACTGGCTGCTGATTGATGTAGATGGGCCATATTTACAGTAGCAGCTGATCGGCATGGATTAGCTAACCCGCAATAGAGTACAGGGATGCTTTCCAGTCTATTGTAATATCTTTGAGCTTCATGAGGAGAGGACCTGAGATATAATCATCTCCAGCTCCAGGCTAAGCCCAAGTTCTGGCCTACAGAACTGTGGTAGAGGCAGTTGCTGGGCCTTCTTCCTGGTATTGTCAATAGTTATGTTTCTATGCTTGTTCCCCATTCTCTTCCTTTTTCTTCCCAACTTTTCTTTCTTATCTTTCTCTAATGATAAGGGCTTTAGGTAGGTATATTTCCAAGTTGTCCTCTCACTCAATATGGTCATGTGAGACTCTCCTCAAAGGGACCTGAGCAGATGTACTTTTTAACTTCCACACTGTTAAATGGAAGGAATAGGGCACTTCCATTTCTGCTTTTCCCTCCTTTTCTTGGATTTTGGTGAAGGAGAACTATGCTAACTCTATGAATAAGCAAAACACTTTTGTGATAGCAGAGCAACAGGATAGAAGGATCTTGGGTCCTCATCACTGAGCTGTCATCCTAATACTGTACTAAATCCCTGGAATGGTTTTAGCTAGAAAATAATTTTTACAAAAAAGACTAATAAGGCCGGGTGGTGGTGGTGCACGCCTTTAATCCCAGCACTCATGAGGCAGAGGCAGGTGGATTGCTGTGAGTTCGAGGCCAGCTAAGGCTACACAGAAAAACCCTATCTCAAAAAAAAAAAAAAAAAAAAAAAAAAAAAAAAAAAAAAAAAAAAAAAAAAAAAACAACAAAAAAAAAAAAAAAAAAAAAAAAGGAGACAAATGTCCTTCATCCTGCTTAAGCCTCTGTATCTTTGAAGCTTTGTATGAAGGCTTAGTCTGTGTTCTATTTAATTCAAGAGACAGTTGGTAAATATCTATTAAGTGGATGAATGAATTTCTGCCATATATTACTGTCTTACAGCTTTAATAGTAGTCCGTGCTTGGTCTGATGCCTATACCAGAAAGGGAAGACACCCAAATGGTTCTATCTGTATGCCACTGGCCAGAACTGCATCCTATTGATGTCTGTGATAGCTGCAAAGAGTCTGTGAATTTGAGTTTCAGTTTTAGTCCCTATACTTGAAGAAGGCAAAAGATTTAAAGTGTTAAAAGTAAAGAATATGTGCACCAAGCATAGCCTGTCAGCAGCTAGGTGTAGAAAGTTACCTTTGACATATGACTTATGGGAGATTTTCTTTTTAAATATAAGCTTTCTAATCTGAACAGTGCCAAGAGATAGAGGTTTTATTCCATTTGAGCCAGATTCTGGGAAGACAAGATGTTTTCTTTCTTTAAAAAATTATTTAATTGTGTGTGTGTCTATGCATGCCAGGCATGTGTGGGTGTCCCAGGCATATGTGGTGTCTAGGGGGGAGAGAAAAGGACATTGGAGTCCCCAGAGGTAAAGTTATGGGAGGTTATGGGCTGCCCAATGTAGGTGCTGGGAACTGAATAGATCTTGGGCTTTCTGGAAGATCAGTAACTGCTCTTAACTGCTAAGCCATCTCTCCAGTCAAGACAAGTTGTTTTGTTTTCAAAATAATGGAGATAATTACCAGATGGACCTGGGGTTAGATGTCTTATCACTATAAAGGATGTTGATGCTAAGACTAGCTGCTACTTCAGTGTCTTAAATGTTTGCCTAGAGCCATAGTCAAATCAAGGTACAGTCCATCCTGAAGCCACTAGATGGCCTGGCCTTTTACCCTGAGGGAGATACCCTCAGTAGATGATTATTAGCACTATTGTATAGTGGTCAACTCAGGTGCTGGGGATTCATAATGAACTCTCTGCCATTGACAGGGAGAGGAGGAGACAAGCTGAGGTGTGTGTTCAGTGCCAAATAGGGTTCATGGTAAAGAACTGGAATAAAGTAGGGCATCAAAATAGAAGTTCTTCCAGAAGAGTGACAAGAGCTACACTGATCTGAAGCCTCTGTATTTCATTGCTAAAGAGAATCCACAATAGTGGCACTGAAATACCTGCTGGACAACTTGTGTATCTTGTGTGCATTGCTCTCCTCACTGTGGAGGCTGGAGACTTGCAGAGAAGTACAGAGTTGAGGCACACTGTCCCTATCTGCATCTACGGAAGACACATTGGAGAATTCAAGGCCAGCTTCAGCATAGCATCATGGGAAGGACAAGTTTCATAAGAAAGATGGCTAAAAAAAGACCATTGCATGTCAGCACAACTATAACACGTCAGGTGGCAGGCGTGTGGGATCTTAAAAATATCTGTGTATGAAAATTTTTATAAACTAGAATCATCTTTTCTACTATTCTAAAATCATGACTACTTTGCTGATGTAACGTTTTGGCTATTGAGTCCTCTTTAAAGCAAAGCACACAAGAAAGTCAAAGAAAGTGATCTAAGATGCTGACAAAGAAAGTACCCTCAGGTCTATTTAGCCTAGTTGTTCAGAAAAGTTTCACAAACACAAAACAAAACAAGCAAGCAAAACCCAACCTCATCAGTGTTTGAAATCACCAACTCCAAGCTTTCAGCATGACAAAGCAGGCTGCCCATGTTTATGGAGTTTAGAGGCCAAGTTTTTTGCGCAGGAAGGAAAACCACTGCACAGTTCATGACAAATGCATTCAATTAAGAAAAGGGAGACCCACTTTGAGAACTCGTGTTCATTTTATAGGTGAATGGGTTTGGTCACAAATCCTTTGGCTTGATTTGGGGGAAGAATGTTGGTTCTTAGGCAGTGGCCAAAGGACATATCTGCACTTTCTTTTCTGTCCTTTTTGGAAGACTTTGTTGTCATAAAACCTTGAACCTCCTCTGCCCAGTAGTAGATCTCGCAGAAGCAGCAATGATTCATGTCTTTACCTAACCATGTGTCCATATCCAGTGCTGAGTTCCAGGCCTGAGAAGACTCAGTTCTAGTCTTTGAAGGTGACCCATAGACAGACTTCAGGTCAGAATATGTTCCTATACTCCACTGGTATAGGAACCCTGAGAGGATGTGAGATGACACAAGAGAACAACTTACAAAGGAGGTAGTTTAGCTGGGTATTGAAGAGTCCTGGAGGGAGAGGAGAAAACAGCAGACCTTGTGGAGGCATCCACCTGAGTGAGGGCAAGAGTGACTCCTCTACATGGCGCAGCGTTCTGAGGACTCATGCAGGTTATTCTGGGAATCTCCAGATTACGTGGGTCACGACCTTTTGGGGTGGGTCAATCGACCCTTTCACAGGGGTTGCATATCAGATATCCTGCAAGTCAAATATTTACACTAAGATTCGTAACAGTAGCAAAATTACAGATACGAAGTAGCAATGAAATAATTTTATGGTTGGGGTTCACCACAACCTGAGGAACGGTTTCAGCATTAGGAAGAGTGAGAGCCACTGCTTCAGACTCTAAATATGATGTCAGTCTAGAGGCTCTAACCCTCATCTTTTATGAATTAAATGGTGTCTTTGTGGATATTGACTACTAATGTTAGGAAAGGGCAGAGGCCAGAAGTCTTGTATTTGAACACAAGGATGTCCATATTATCTGGTCCCCTCTTTGCGTCTACTGGAGTGTGAGAGACCTGAAGTGAGCCTGAAAATTGATCTTGTAAGACAGGTGGGCCTGAGCTGCTGTAAACCAGATGGCTGTAGACAGTGCTGGGCCTGAGGCTAATAGATAATTTGTTTTAACTTAGGTGAATTCAGGGAAGAAAGAATGAGAAAAAGAAAATTTCGTGTGCATCCAATTACCTTTGAGATTTTTTGGGCCCTGAATGAGGGAAAGGATAAATGCCCTTTATACAGCTGGGACAGCTGGGCAAGGTCTGAAAAACGCTTGCAGGAATGAAGAGCGGCAGAGCTGCCTGTGATGGCAGAGAAACTGGTTAATGATCCGTGTCCCCAAGATGGGCAAATAGACGATTAATTATGAGAAATTGGCCCAGCTCTGTAGACTACTGTTGAAATCAAGAGTTTGTGTCCCCTTGGAGGAGAAACTAGTCAAAAAGAGACTACCCAAATCTCACATGCTTCTGCGGGCAGAGGCTACTTGTGATAGGCCTTGTAGGGCCTCCTTCCTGAATCTGTCATTGTCCCTTCTGGAAAGGGAGAGTGAGGGGAAGGGGAACACCTGCCCTGGAGGTTGGCTTGAGCTCTAGTTTTATGAGTTACAGATAAAGAGACCTGGATGCTACCCATTTCCCCTGGGCCTTATCTCCACCTCCAGAGAAGGCTCTAGAGACCAGAGTTTTCATATGCTGACAAAAGGTAAGGTTCTCCTTGCCTGTCTGGTCTGTTTGGGTTCTCTCTCTGCACTTACTGAAAGACATGACCTACCAAAGTCTAGGTGACATAGGCAGTGTGTGTGTGTGTAGGCTGCTGCAGCCTGCCATTGTGTCTGCCTCCTCAGATCCTGGCTGGGAGTCATTTGGGAAGCGATATAGGTTTTTGAGAAGTAAAACCTTACTATTTTAAACTAAGACTTGCAAATAACCTTTTTAGGTTATTATTTATTTGTGTGTACACACATATGTCTGTGGGGCTGGGGGTCAGTGTTAGTGTACCTGAGCACAGCTATCTTCAGAGGTGGGAGGTGTTGGCTTTCTCTGGAACTGGACTTACAGGTGGTTGTGAGCTGCCTAATGTGTGTCCTCTGGAAGTGACTTTAACTACTGAGCTAGGTGACTAGCCCCAATAAAGCTCTATTGGGACACATCCACATGTATTCACTTACACCCTATCTATAACTACTATCTATAACTACTGCCGGAGTTGGGCAGTTAGAGCACAGATTGTTTGGCTTGTGTTGGCTGAAATACTTGCTTCTGCACTCCATTTATTACCCATGTAGTGATAGAACAGATACGAATGACTTGACAGAAAATATGTATTTTGAAAACTTTCCTTTTTAAATTAATTTTTTAAATTTTATATGCATTGGTGTTTTGCTTGCATATTTATCTGTGTGAGGATGTTGGATCCCCTAGAACTGGAGCTACAGGCAGCTTTGAGATGTCATGTAGATGCTGGGAATTGGAGTCAGGTCCTCTGGAAGAGCAGCCAATGAGTGCTCTCTTAACCACTGAGCCATCTCTCCAGCCCCAATAACTGACTTTCAATCCTAGTTGTTTTTTTTAAATTTTTTTTTATTTTATTTAATACAGGATCTCCTGTAGCACAGGCTTGAACTCACTGAGGAAAACCTTGAACTCCTGATTCTTCTGTCTCCATTTCTTAGGTGCTGAAATTATAGTTCATCTATTTCTGGGGATTGAACCCAGAGCTTCATGTATGCCAGACACCAGAGTTTTCATTTGCTGAGCCACACTCCCAGCTCAGTTTCTCTTTAAATAAAACAAGAGCAGTGGTGCTTATGAAGTGGGCAGTGTTTATGAGAATCACTTCCTATAGCACAGCTCTGAGTTTTTTAAAATGCTACTAAAATATTACTACTGCCTATTAATCTTTATGTGTCAAGCACTCCATCAGGGTCTTTATTTTTATTACCCCATTTAGCTCTCATTGGCCCCTGCAGTGAGGTAGAAATGATTGACCCTATTTTATGGAAGAAGGGATTGAGTTCAGAGAGGGGCAGCCATTTGCTGAGATCACACAGCTGGTTAAGAGGCTGAGTTCAGAGGCTGCTGAGTCTGGCTGTTAGTAGGTGTTCCCTTTCTTTCTCTTTTTAATTAGAGAGGCAGACACTAATTTCTTTTTTGGGGGGGTGGGGGAGTACTCAAAACAAATATATCAAATAAAGATTATTTTAAAACTTAAAAATTACATTTATTTAGCCTCTCTCTCTGTCTCTCTCTCTCTCTCTCTCTCTCTCTCTCTCTCTCTCTCTCTCTCTCTCTCTCTCTCTGTGTGTGTGTGTGTGTGTGTGTGTGTGTGTGTGCTGGGTGTATAAGAGAACCAAAGACAACTTACATTAGTCTGTTCTCTCCTTCACCTATGTGAACTACAAAGATTGTCAGGCAGCAAGCACCTTTAGCCACAGAGCCATTTAACAGGCCCAGGAATGTTTGCTTGTTTGTTTTTGTTTATTGAGACAGAGTTTTCCTTGTGTTCTTGGCTGTCCTGGACTCACTTCGTAGACTACTGCCTGTCTCTGCCTCCCGAGTGCTGGGACTAAAGGTGTGCGCCACCGCGTCTTCCAGGATTGATTTTTAAATCTTTCTGAAGTTGCCTGAATTGCCTCCTTAAAAAGATTCAGCTCAATCATCCTGTGGGAAGCTAAATGAAGGAACAAGCCTACTCCTCGAAGGCACAACTCTGGGTGATGGGCTGGGAAGCATTATGTCAGCTTTAAACAAGCTAGAGTAACCTGAAAGGAGGAAACCTCAATTGAGAAAACGCCTCCATAAGATCTGGCTGAGGAACATTTTCTTAATTAGTGGTTAGTGTAGTGTATGTGTGTGTGTGGGGGGCGGCCAGTCCATTGTGGGTGGTGCCTTCCCTAGGCTGGTGGTCCTGGGTTCTATAAAAAAAATAGCAGGCTGAGCAAAGCCATGGGGAGCAAGCCAGTGAGCAGCACCCCTCCATGGCCCTTGCATCAGCTCCTGCCTCCACGTTCCTGTCCTGTCTGAGCTCCTGCCTTGACTTCCCTCAGTGAAGGACTGTTACCTGGAAGTGTAGGTGGAATAAACCCTTTCCTCCCCAAGATGCCTTTGGTCATGGTGTTTCATCACAGCAATGATAACTCTGCGGTGAGTCTTAGGCATTTACTTAGCAATATTGTGTGTGGTGGGAAAATGCATATGAAGGCTGATTTCCCCTTCTGGCCGAGAGGATGGCCCTCTGGTCCCAGCAGGTAATGATAGGAGGCGAGTGTCGGTGAGCGAGGAGGGAACATATACTTCCCTACCTGGTGTTTTGCGTGCTGGTATAGAAGACTGACTCAGCAGCTACTAAATGGTTTCTGTGAATATTTTAGCTCTGGGGCGCTGAGGAGCAGCTAGAGTGTTGCCTGAAGCAGACCTGGGGCAGAAACGGTCACCTAAAAGAATTTGTCCCAGACAGACATAAGCAACAGGACAAGAAAGCCAAGCCCTGCACTTTCTTCGGACCAATAAGACCCCTTCAAACAGCTTCTTAGCTTTTTTTCTCCTGGTCTATTGATTTGTTGCCTATGATGTCAGCCCTTTAGGCTACCCCAGGGGTTGGGGCTGACCTTTCCCCAGCCTCTTATGACTTCTGCCTCTTGCTGGAATGTGCCCCCTGGGCTAACAGTGTGGACCCCTTCGCCCAGTTCCTGTCTCTGCCTGCCCTTTCACTCTCACTTAATTTGTCCTTGCCTACAGCTTTGATTTTTTTTGGAAAAAAGCACACGAGCTCTGGGATATCATTACTGGCCTCTTTGCATTCTGAATGCACTCTGACTCACAGTTGGGTTTTTTGGCTAATTTCAGACCACCTGGTCCTTGGGAGCCCGCGTTCCTCCAGGTGAGGACCATTCTTTGCTCACTGTTTAATCATGCTGGTGTGAGTCTCCTAGTTGTGCAGGCTTCTTGGCTGTGGAGGAAAGCAGAGGCAGAGGGTTACCAGTAGTTAGGCTAATTGGTGAGCATTAGATCTTCAACTATTACACATTTTGGGGATAAGCGATTTTGGCATTTTTGCAGTGTGCTTCTTGTCCCTTTGTTTCTTGAGTTGTGGCCTGTAATTTTATATTAAGGGGAGATGCGTAAACATTGTATCCTGACTGGCTGTGTGACTCAGGCTTGTGTTTTCCTCCCTGAATAGTCATCAAAGAAAACCAGAACATGTCAGTCTATAATATACTACTTTATGTATAAAGACAAAATGAATAATAATACTGCCACCACTTCAATAGCAATGCGTTATCTTCCAAGTCATAGCTCTCCATGTGTGCGTGTACCTCACAGCGGGAAAGGTGCTCCTGGTTACTTTTCCTTGGTGATGGTGGTTCTGTGCGAGCTTGGCCATTTGTGCGGATGAGTTGGTGCATTTCTTCTCAAGGCCTCCTCTTCCCCATGGGACCCAGAGCCACCTGGGGAAGAGATGCTGTATATGACAACAGCTTCCCAGGTCCAGTCCTTGAAAGACCCTTGTGAGATGGGGGCTGCCCATTTGGTAAAGTTCTTCTGGAACTCTCTCCACTGGAGCCTCAGGGACTTGGGGAACACGGTGCTGTCATCTGGCCGAGTGAGAGATGCCATGCCATCTGTGCTTGGAACTATAAGAGATTGAGTCCCCACCTGGGGCTTGTGTAGAACCCACAGACAGCCAGTTTTGGAAGCTGGCCACAGGTCAAACTGTATTTTCTAGTTTACCAACAGCTCAAGGTCTGTGCTGGGGACATGTCTGCCACTAGAGACCTATCCCACGCGCTATCTCACACAATCATTTAAACCAGTATGTTCCCAACTGGCCCTGAAAGAAAGCAGACCTCCTGCGGGGCTCAGGGGTGTGGTCTAAGGAAAGCAGATGTGTGGGTTTCACCAACGTGGGTTTCTGAAACTTTATTTTCTTTGTCCATGGTGATGTCAGGCTGATGATGGATACACACAGCAGCCCCTGGAGACTGGCTCAGGGCTGTAGATCTAACGTTGGTAAGCCTCCCCATGCCCCCACATCTTCCTTTGCAAGAGGATGAGGTCCAGAATAATTGTGTATGGTGAGTATTGTATTGGACAGGGAACGAGAAACCCAGCATACCTCAGAGGCTCTGTCCACAGCAGGCGTTTCTTTGCTATTGTGTGTGACAGATCTGTGAAGTTGGTAGGGATATGTTTTGTCCAGCTGGCATTCTGGAGCGATCTGCTTGATGCCCTGCACACCTGTTGTCCAGCAGGTGATAATTATAATGAAAGAAAAAGAGCTGTCTTTATTGAGTGCTTACTGCATGCTGGGTGCAGGGTGCTACCGGAGGAGTAAGACACAGAGAAGCCCCAAACAAGAGCATTTTCAAAACATCACATATTCAAAAGGTAAAGCTTTAATATAAGGAGGCAGCTTCTAAGTATGCATTTCATAATGGAGTGGGTAGAACTCGGGATGTGTCTTCTGGGAGGAAGTGGAGTTTTGCATTTCCGGTCCGCCTGTGCCTTTGAACTTAGGGCTCTAGTGCTGCTCTGCCTGAGGTTTCGGCAGTGTTCATTTCCCAGGGCAGCTTGATACAAATGCCTCACTGTCTCTGTCCACAAGAAGGATGGACCCAGAGCAAGGGGAGAAAGGACCACTTCCTGGGTCGGCCTCGAAGATGTATGTGGAGCTTTTACTGCAATCCTTCCCCCCCCCCCCCCCCCCGCCGTCTCCTTCAAATGTCCCTAAGTACTACATGCACATAAACCATAGCAGTGTTTTGGAAGATCCGGGTTTGACCACCGTAAATTGGTTCATATTTCCAGCAGGGCAGTTATTTAATTTCCTGTTGGAAGTCTGCAAATATTGGCACTGTTTGCTTCTTGGCAAGGGACCAAACCCCAGTACAGTATCATTAGCCAGCTCTGGTACATAGATTAAAGCCCGATTGTCTTTAATAAGAGGCCATCCCTTTTTGGGATGGGGCTTGAGGGGCTGCAAGGGCATGGAAGGCACAGAAGAGCTTTCTAATCAAAACCAAAGGACAGGAACTGTGAGGGAGAAAGGTTAGAAGGAGAGCAGAACTCAGCTTTCTTGTCTCAATTTCATTTGTTTGGGTTATTTTTCTCTTGACTCTGGGAGAGCTGTGGGAGCTGAGTCTGGCGGACTTGTCAAATGTCCTGATGTGTGGCCCTGTGCCTCTTTCTCTTTGGACTTCCTCCTTCTTGGCAGTTTGGCTCATAGGATCCAACTACCTGTTACAGAGTGAGGGTGAGAAGTGTAGGGTCTCTGGGAGCCACCTGTGGAGACTGAAGTGGCTGTGCTGGTGGGTGCAGATTAAGGCTCTTTGTGTGATGAGTCTTCAGAATACCCCTGTGAGATGTGTGTTCTTGACATTCTGGGGATGAGTTTGCTGAAATGCAAAGGATGTACCCCCCGTCAGTCGTATTAGAACTTGAGTAGGAACTAAGTTCTTTTGTTTAGAAAGTTCTTGTTCTTTCTATATGTTGTGTCTGTGCCCAGTAGGGTTCTGGGGTAGAGTTTGGAGTTTAGTTTTTTTTTTTTAATTTTTTATTAACTTATTCTTGTTACATCTCAATGGTTATCCCATCCCTTGTATCCTCCCATTCTTCCCTCCCTCCCATTTTCCCCTTACTCCCCTCCCCTATGACTGTGCCTGAGGGGGATTTCTTCCCCCTGCGTATGCTCATAGGGTATCAAGTCTCTTTTTGGTAACTTGCTATCCTTCTTCTGAGTGCCACCAGGTCTCCCCCTCCAGGGGACATGGTCAAATATGAGGCACCAGAGTACATGAGAAAGTCATACCCCACTCTCTACTCAACTGTGGAGAATGTTCTGTCCATTGGCTAGATATGAGTAGGGGTTTAAAGTTTACTGCCTGTATTGTCCTTGGCTGGTGCCTTAGTTTGAGCAGGACCCCTGGGCCCAAATCTGCCTATCATAATGTTCTACTTTTAGGTTTCTAGGACCCTCTGGATCCTTCTACTTTGCTATTCTCCCAGAAGATGCTCCAGCACACAACAAGAAAATTTGCTCAACCATGTTCAAAGCAGCCTTATTCATAATAGCCAGAACATGAAAACAGCCTAAGTGTCCCTCAGTAGAAGAATGGATAAAGAAACTGTGGTACATATACACTATGGAATACTACTCAGCTATTAAAAACAAGGAATTCCCAAAATTTGTGGACAAATGGATTGAGCTAGAAATGATCATAATGACTGAGTTAACCCAGAAGCAGAAAGACTCAAATGGTATATACTCACTTATATCTGCATACTAGCCCAAGGGGCATGTCCCATGAAAGCCTTCACTTACCAGGAAACTGGGACAGAGGAGAGGACATCCTATTGGGACTCTAGATGAGTTTAGGTTTTTTGAAGAAATGGTAAAAAGTTTGAAAATCTGTATGATATGAGTCTGAAGGATTATTTCTAGATCTTTCTACAGAAGCCCTAATTTTTTTTTCAGCAGAAGCCTTTTCCCACTCTTTGGAGTTAGCATAGAGATATGTGTCCTGCCCCCGCTCCCTAAATGTATTGTGAAAAAGTATCAGAGATAAAAAGCTGAGAAAACTTTGCAGTGAACATCTGTTTACTCCCCATCCACTCATACTCTCCCACCACTGTTCTCTCTACTTTTCACCAATAGTTTTATTTATTTCTCAACAGCACCCATTTTCATCAGGATACCATTGCTCTAACCCCTCTGCCTCTTTTATCTATGGCAATAGCCAGACTGAAATTTATTTATAACAAAGAGGGGCTGTGTTTTCTAGCCTTCCTCTACAAAGAAGGAAAGAGTGCCCTCAGGTTAAAGTAGATCTCTAAACCTTGGTGGTTTTCTCCTTGAGTTGTGCTTGCGAATCAATAGCGATAACATGATGGTGATGCTGGTGGTAAATACACAAGGTCTAAACTATCACTGTCTTCTCTGCATCACATCAGCGCTAGCTTCTGCACTAATTCATCCCACCTACCCTTTGCAAACTCCAATTTGTAGAGAACAAACTGAGCCATTCAGTGGCTAATTCCTGGGCTGGGACTTGGAACAGGTGTATAGACTTTGGGGGTGATGGCTCTGCATTTCCCATCATGCTCTCCATATTTCTGCTCCAGGGCCCAGGTGAGCCATCTGAAAAGTCACTAATGTCCCAGCAGAAGCTACCAGAGGCTTCTCAAGCTGTTTTAGGATTAAGTATGGTTCAGGATCCCTGTCAGGTGGTCTCCAAGGAAAAGGGAGATTTTTCTGCCCTCCTGAATGTCCCTAAAGTTTTTGTGACTTTAGAGCTCTTCATGACCAGTTGATATTTTCTGTTTACACCTTAAAAAGTCATTCAGGAGCTGGTAAGATGGCTCAGTACTTATGCGCACTTGCAACTGTCTGGGATGCTAGTTCCAGGGGATCAGACACCTCTGGCCTCAGCTAGCACCTGTGCTCATGTGCAGATACCCATGTGAAGGCTCACACCCACAAACACACAAGTAAAAATAGTAAAGATACATCTTAAAGTAACCCAGGTAGCATCGACTCATTAGCTAATTTTTTAATAGGGAGATTACCTGTGGTCACCTCAGTTATTTCCTTTATTAGGCAGAAGATGGTATATGTGGACAGATTTGGAGGAAAAGGTACAAGTGTCAAGTGTGTAAGTCCCAAATTTAAAAAAAGTTGCTGGTGGTTCTTGAATGTATTTCAGTCTTTGGGTGGTATTAGCTATGTTGTTTAAAGATTTATTTATTTATTTTATGTCTATGGGTGCTCTATCTGCATATATGCCTGAATGTCAAAAGAGGGCTTCAGATTGCGTTACAGATGGTTGTGAGCCACCACGTGGTTGCTGGCAATTGAACTCAGTACCTCTGGAAAAGGAGTCAGTGCTCCTACCCACTGAGCCATCTCTCTAGCCCTGCTATTATTTTTAATTCATGTGTGTGTGTGTGTGTGTGTGTGTGTGTGTGTGTGTGTGTGTGTGCACGCGCGCGCTTAGTTGCACATGTACATATGTATGTTGCTTGTGGAGGCTAGACGATATTTATATTTGGATGTCATTGTCAGGAACACAATCTACCTTCTTGGAGACAAGGTTTTTCATTCGTCTGGAGCTCACCAATTAGGCTAGCCTGGCTGCCTAGTGAGCTCAGAGAGCTTTCCCAAGTCTACGATTTCAGATGCATGCCACTACACCAGGCTTTAGTACATAGGTGCTGGGGATTGAACTCAGGCTCTCCTGCTTGCAAAGCAAACGGTTTACCAATTGGACCACATGGCCTGTCCACAGCCCATACAAGTTTCTTAATCACTGGGGCTCCTGTGTCAGTAAATATATAGAGAAGGATAAAGAAAGGTGCAGCCCATGGCTGTGAGAGATTGCTGAGGCAGGTGAGGAGGCTCTGCCACAGAGGCAGGTAGGAGGTTCTGCCATGGAGGCAGATGAGGAGATTCTGCCACAGGGGCAGGTGAGGAGGCTCTGCCACAGAAAGTCAGGTGAGGAGGTTCTGCCATGGAAAGACAGCAGAGAGATGGGTTATCTGTTGCTTAGGAGAGGTTGAGTGGATGGAGAAAAATGTGCTGGGTAATTAAAGCAAAGTTCTGATGTCACACTCTCACTTACTTGGTAGCTGTATAATTTTGCCTCCTTGGTCTTCACATTGTCATCATAAAATGGTGTTATTAGTATCTGCTTCATAGCATCACTGTGAAGATTAAAATTTCATAATGACAATTAAATCTTTTAACATAGCAGTTGTCAATATAAGCCACGTGGCATAGGAATGATATGGGAAAAACTGAGGAAGGATTATGCAAAATAATGCAAATCTGAAGGTATTCTACACATATCAGCACAAGACATGATGAAATGTTAGGAAGCATGGCTGAAACAAAGCCTCTGCCTATAATAAAGCAAAGCTAGTTAACTAAGGAAAAACATCCCATTTGTTTGGTAAAATGGAACTGGTAAGGCTTCAAAGTGGCAGGTGTCATTTTGGCAGAAGCCTAAATTGGTGAGGACATAAGAGAGGGCTTGGTGAACTGAGTGATTTGTTGTAATGTCTGGTGTCTCTGTAAGGCTCGTTATAAAGTAGATGGGTCTTTCTGACTCTCCCTCCTTGAAGTGTGGCAGTATTGTCCCATTTGGCTCTTTAATGAAATCTCTCTGGCTTTGTACCACTGTGCAGTAAGATGGACTATGGAAACTGAAATTGCAATCCCATTGACATAGTTTGGTATTTGCTTTGCTTTTAGCATATGAAGAATCTTAGTAGGGTTAAGAAAAGGAAATCGTTCCAAAGAACTGAAATCTTAGGCTAACACTTAGAGGCTGAATTTTACTCCCACCCCATCTCCTCTCTCTCTCTCTCTCTCTCTCTCTCTCTCTCTCTCTCCCTC
>OU015743.1:159483426-159506047 GCA_907169655.1 Acomys percivali
CTCTCTCTCTCTCTCTCTCTCTCTCTCTCTCTCTCTCTCTCTCCTCTTTCTGCCATGTGTGGATTACATTTTATGTGAATTTTACTTCACTGGGAAGTCCTTCTCTTGGCCTGGGGAGCAGGTAGATGTAGGAGCTCACCCGGCGCAGGAGTTGCACAGGTCAGCTGAGTCTCCAGGAGCAGCCCCTGCTCTGATGCTCGGGTCCAGCAAGGTTATAAAGATTAGCTGGGTATCATCTTTATTGCCTTTGTATAGATGTGAAAGGAGGTGAAGGACAAGTGATAGCTCACCTGAGGTGGTGTGGCTAGCAGGTGGAGGCAAAGGGCCTGGAACACAGCCTGCAGGCACCAGGCCCTCCAGCCTGCAGCCTGCAGCTTGTTCTTAATGTCACTGGCTTCTCTGTGGCTGGCGCTCCATCAGCAGACCCAGGGAGTGTGGCAAGGAGAGTGACTTCTCTATGATCCTTTTCCACCTCTTCAAGACAGCTGCAGAGGAAACACACAGGAATTACTGTGGAGTAAGTACTTACACTGTGCCTGGGACAAGGCATGGAGCTTTGCACAATTCTTCTGTTTAATTTAACCTTGGCAAACTGAAGAACTTTCCTTTTTTGATCCATGTACACCAAGAGACCAGGTTCCTTTACCCTGAAAGTTACCTTGGGAAGGAATTCTGGTGATAAGACCCGAAGCAGCTGCGTACAGCACCTCGTTTCCATTTTCAGTTCTCAGTAACTCCTACCTACCAAGTGGGTAGCTCTGATTACAAAGGCCCTTCACATTATTGTACAGTTTGTATAATTTGTATCCATTGGAAACTGTTGGGATCTCACTGGTGCATTTGAAAAATAGCCTATTGAGTTGGTGCATTCATGACTCAGATGCTGGGGGACTGAAATACCCATGTGCACTTATTTTGAGTTTTGAACTGTAGGGAACAATTCTGGCCCAAAAAGAGAAATCTGTCTTCTGAAACCGAGTGCTTCTCTCTTAGCAGCTTAACTCAGTGGGGAGCCACTTATTACACAAGCTGAACCCCAGGTCTGTGGGTTTTCCTTGCCCAGAGAGGCAGCGTCTGGAGTTATGAGGAAAACAGAAAGACCCACTTCTCTGCGGTGTGACACTTAACAGGCAGCTTCAGCCAGGACGGTTTTGGCCAGAGGAAAATGTAGCTTAAGGAAAGTCCCCAGATGATCCAAGTAACTTAAACTGAGTGATTCCTGAAATACTATCTGACAGCTCTCCCCTCTCCTGGAGGGGTTAGAGCCTGTGTTGTCAGCCTGGATCTTCTTAGCATCCCAGGTTTAGCCACTTGGTACTATAGAGAGTTTGGGTGGGAGAGGGGGAGCCATGTTTAACACCAGTCTTTTCTGTGTATGCGAATATAACATCATCTGATGGGGCCAAGAGGCATGACTCAGTCAGCAAGGGTCTACTGCTAAGACATGAAGGCTGGTTTCAAATCTTTAGCACCCATGTGAAAAAGCTGGGCGCAATGGTTGGTGTGCCCATATCTCCAGCACTGCGAATGGAATGCAGGCTCCGGGAATTCATCCATTAGCCAGCCTCCCTTGATGACTCAATGAGCTCCAGCTTTCTCTGGAAAGACCTTGTCTCAAAAAATACAATGGAAACTGATAGAGGAAGATGCCACATGCTTGTGTGGCTTTTACATGCATGTGCATTAAGAGCACACATATCTACCAACTCAAACACACACACATATATATATGAATGTGAGCATATGACATGCAGGGACACACAGAGACATGCAGACACACACACACACACACACACACACACACCCATGGAGATGCATATACAAGGAGGCACACACAGAGACACATACACACACAGACACACACACAGGGAGACACACACACAGGGAGCACACACACAGAGACATACATGCAGACACACACACACAAGGAGACACACAAGCACAAAGACAAACACAGGTACAGAGATACAGGGATACAGAGATACAGAGAGATACAGAAACACACAGAGACAGAGACACATCCAGAGGTAGAGACACAGAGAGACAGACACAGATACAGACAGACATGCAGACACAGACAGCAGACATGCAGACACAGACACACAGATACACGCGCAGACACATACACAGACTATCATACATACACAGAGGGAGAAGCAGAAGAAGGGGGCATGGCTTTGCAGACATATGAATGCTCTGGGTACCTTGCTGGCTTGAATCCTTTGGTTCAGAATCTGCCATCATTGAATTCTAATGTAGGGTGTTTATTTATTGTCCAGTACTGTGTGTGTTGATAAAAGAGACACAGGGATATGGGACACACAAATACTTTAGGTGTCCTCTTAAGGTAGAGGCTTGTCTATTTTGTTTACTTATCAAGGAACAAAGTCTAGGACATAGGTTATATTCAAGAGACATTTATTGAGGGAAGCAGTCTAGATATCTACCCACAGGACACCACAAGGAGCCTGACCCATTCAGCATTAGTTAATATTTCTCTCACCATCTTACTTTTGTGAGTTCTTTGCAGTCTATAGTCCCCTTATGAGATTAAATCATTGTGTATGTGTTAGTTACTGTTCTCATTGCTGTGACTAAACACATGACAGATCAACTTAAGGAGGAAAATCTTCGGCTCATCAGTCAGAGGGACTAGAGCATCATGCTGGCTTGACTTGATCTACGCTTGTGGGAGCGTGCTGCTGCTGGTCCCATTGCAGTGGCCAAAGGGAGCAGAAAGGGCACAGAAATAGGGCTGGCTTATCACCTCCAAGGAGCCACCCCTCTTTGTGGGGACCAAATGTTCCTACATAGGAGCCTATGAGAGACATTTCATAGCTAAGCAATACTGTTAATGTTTGTAGTAAAAACCAAGAGTAAAGAAGAAAAGCAGAGAGGAGATAATTTTTTGCACTTAAGCTCATATCCTATAAGATGTTTTCCATGAAAATGTCTGGTGTAACAAGATGGACTATCCCCCTATAAGCTGATTTCATGACGTAGTTCTTCCTCCACTTGCCACTGTTAGTGCTAACAGCTTTTTATATCTGAAAACGATTCTCAAACCATTGAGTTTTAATCTGTGTACAGTTTAGCATTGTGTGTGGTTGTTGTACAGTTTTCTGGTTCTCTCAGGTTGGATAGTAGGAATTTCTCTGTCCTTCTACTCTTGCTCTGTCTGGTTTCTAGGGTAAACGTGCTATACTCTATAAGTCTTTGTGCACATTTATGATTATTTTCTTAGCAATAATTCTTAGGTTCAGAGGGAGAAGCTGCTGGTGTGTACAACACAGTGCCTTCCATAAAGGCTGGGAAAAAGTGCACCTCTCTGACTCTGTGTGCTATTACCTTAAATACCTGACTGCAGTCTAGCTTGTGAGTGGAAACATTGTTACTTAACATTCTTAGATTGGCATGTGATGTTAAGCATCTTCTGCATCATTTGTATTTCTTAATGTAAGATGTGCTGGTTCATAGTCATTGTCTTACTCAGAGGTTCCTGAAGATGCTCTGTGCTTGATGCCTTCTAATCCAGGTGGGGGCTGGCTGTCACACTCAGTGCCCAGTTAGCACCTAGTGAGTCGTCCTGATTGCATACATGCTTAAGGAAGCCCTCCTCCCACCCTCCAGAGATTCACGCAATGCAGGCCCACATGACCCCTCTTGCCACCCACCCCTTCACCCATTCATTTATTTGTTCAAATACTGAGAATCTCCTAATTGCTAGGCAGAGAAACCCAAGTGCTTTGAAAATTTGTGATATTTGTTTCTGTCAACTATAGATCTTCTAGAAAATGTATATTAATATGAATTAACACAGAGTGCCTAATCTATCTTTTTTTCCAGTTCCTAATGAGCTTTCATTAAAAAGTGGAGTTTGTTTTCTCCTGTGAGGCATGCATGAGCAAAGATCAACACGCTCCCTGTCAGGGGCTGAGGCTCTGCAGGTCTCGTGACCTCTGCAGATTCTGTGCAGCTGTTCTGCCAAGGCAGGAGAAGCCATGGGCAATCCAGAAGCAATGAGCAGGGCTGCAGTGAAGGCGTTTCTAGGACTGAAATGTGAATTTCATGTGCTGCAGAACGTTAGTCTCCTTTTGTACCTCCTTAGTCATTTATAAATGTGAAAAATTGTCCTTCAACTTACAGATCATGTGAAAACGGAGCAGGTCAACATCTGTCCTTTGCTGACTGTTGCCATAGGGTCTCAGAAGCAGAGAGAGGCCTGTCAGGCATTGACAAATAATACTCAGGACTTATAATAAAGGAATTCTAGAATTAAGCCCAGCTGGGGCTTGACTCTTAAGACTTCAGTTGTGGTTCTGTCTTGGTACTATTGTAAAGTCCTTAGTATATTTTTACTATATACTTAGCCATACAAAAAGTTCACAATGAGATCTAAACAAGTAAACATACTCTCACATCTTGGGTCATGATTTTAGTGTGATTCTTTTCAGTCTCACCCATGTAGTACTTACACATGCACAAGATCATTCTGTATAGACAATGCTGATACTTGAGTTAGGTCTCATAATTTTATCATATGTCTTAGTGCCTTGAATATTCTGGTGTAATCTAAAGCTACAGGAAGATACTTCTTCACATCCATAGAAGAGCTGTAGTTAAAAACAAATTATCAGTGCATGTGCTTGGGGAGGATTGAAAAAAAACTCTAACATGGTTCTGGTAGCAATATAAAATATTACAGCCACTTTGGGCAGCAATGTTTTCCAGCATCAGTGCGGCACAGAGCACACACAGCTGCATACTGCCCCCTGAAGTTATAGCTACTCAGAAGAAAGAAGGATTCTTGACTTTACTGCAGAAAAAAAATTTCGGGCAAGCCAGTATAGAGCAGAGTTTAAGAACAGGTTTTAACATAGATTTAAGCAGGAGGTTAAGAGAAAATGGGTTGCCGGACAGGGTAGAGTGCATAAGTGTGGATAGGGACTTTGCAAGAGAGTCACCATTATCTTCTCAATAGCCATATGTGGGATTTTGATGGCTTCTGAAGTTACATCCCAAAGCATGCCTAAAGACCCCAAAGGAGATCACAGAGCCTTCATGGTAGGCACAGGATAGGATTACAGCTTCTACGTTAAAACTGTAGGTCATAAGGGCTGCCCTCAGGAGCTGTGGGCATGCTTTTACTGTGCACAAATTCATAATCTTGCTCCTAAGATTCCTAGAAAGTTTCCAGTTTGCTTCTGGGAAAAGAGAAACGCCATCCTGGAAGGTCATACACACTTAGGCCTTAAGCACGGTGCATTGCCGCTTTAACATTCTTACTTGGAAAGCGATACTGTGTGTATGCAGGTAACCTTCACAGCCAATTCTGTTAGCAGTGCTAGAGCTCTTGACTCCAGCTTGGTGAGAGAGACCCCATCTAGACAGCAGGGGGAGGGACTCTGTTCTCTTCCTATGCCCCCCTATCTTCCCTGACTGTTCTGTTCTTAGTTTGGCAGTTTCTATTTTCAATATAGCGTTTTAAGTACTTATTTGAACATTTCATGAGTGCATGCCATCTATTTTGATAATATTCACTCTCTAATTCTCCCCCTAACTCCTCCCAGACCCATTCCTTACTCCCTCATCCCCCTCACAACTTTATGTCTTCTTCTTGCGTCGTAATCTGCCATGTCCAATTTGTGCTGCCAGTCTTATTTACAATAACCAGAGTGCAGTAGCAATTGATGCACCTGTGAGTTGATGGCGAAGTGTGCTACACTCGTGTGGTGGGGTTACGATTCAGTGTGGGGCCACAACATAGACCTCAAGTGCACTGTGTCAGGTGTCTGGGTCCTTTGATGTTTCACTTCTAGCCATTGAAACACTGGGCAGAAAGGGTGATAGGAAGGACCAGAGAACTGTTTGGGATGTTCCCAATGGAGGAACTTGTTGTAGGAGGGGCTGTGGTGCTGGCTCTGAGCCATCAAACTATATACTAAAATAAAACCACCAAGCTGCATATTGCTGTCACACTGCCCAGTGAAATTTACAGCATGATATAATAGTTAAGTAAAGCCTTTGAAAAAATTATTTTTAATTTAGGTTTTTATTCTTAAGATAGAGTATAACTTTGTAGCCCAGGGTAGCCTTGAACTCACTATAGTCCTCCTACCTCAGCCTTCCAAATGCAGGGATTACAGACATATACCACATACCGAGCCAAAACTTATTTTTTTAAAAAGTAGTATATTATCCATCATGAGAAAGTTCCATGTTTACCCTGTAACTTGAAAAAATTTTTTTATTTTGTTTTCAGTCAAAATTCATGCTCAGGAGGTTAGGTTTGAGCCATTGGGTTGAACAAGGATTCTATGGAGCAAATGTGCCTTGGATGGCCTCCACTCTGCTTCCAGCATGGTGGGCACGGTTTCCTCCTGAGAAAAGTCCAGAAGACAGGCAGATACAAGAAAACATAGAGCCCCAAAGTGTTTAGAAATGAAATACAAAGCAACAGTGGCAGTCCTGGTTTCTCTAAGACTGTGAGACCAGAACCCGTGTCACCCATCCCAGCCCTCACCACGTCCTTTCCTTCCTTGTTGTGATGGGAAGTCAGTGAGAACGCATGGGATCGGAAGTGGTCGTGACAAAGAGATTGTGAGGGTCCAAGAGATGGTGGTCTTGAGAAGAAGTTGGCCTTCGTGTGCTCTGTGGGCTGATGCAGCCCACTTAGTGCTGGTAGTCGCTAGGGTATAAATCGGCTCTACTTGGGCGATGGGGTCGTCAGGAATCTAGGTTCATATTCTGAAGTGCCAGGAGCAGAGCTCATGGTTGGAAGACAGGCTGGAAACCCTTCTACCCTCCACAGCACCATGGCTGTGGAAATGACCAAGCTTGTCTTGCTTGCTTGCCTTTTGCGAGGGAGCTGGGCCCTGGTGGCAGCTGGGTGTAAGCAGGTTGAAACAGAGTGCCTCTAAAGGCCTCCACATCCCGATTCCAGCCTTATCTCAGGCCTTCCTAGAGTACAGCCAGGATCGTCTGTACCCAGAAAACACAGAGGAGAGCTGTGGAAACCAAACTTGTAAATGTTTTTTTCATTAGCTCCAGGCTCCCAGCCACCAATAAACTATATACTCTTTAAAAATTCTTCAGTATTTTGTGAGTTTTTAAAAAAAGTGCACACTCCTCTTATTTCTGTGTTGGAAATTTTCTTCAAATGTTACTTATCAAGCATTTATCTGGTTAATTATCCCAAAAGGTAACAACACTCTAGGTTTTTTTTTTCTTTGCATAAAACAGAGCAAGGGGAAACTATTTAATAAAGTCGCTGTAACCTGAGACTGTTGGTGGTCTTGGGAGAAACTGCAATCCAGGTTTGGTTGATATGGTGTAATGTGAATGCAATTAGTAGTGGTTTTTCTAAAGCAAAAAGAGATGTTAAAAAAATAATGTGCAGCAAATTTAGGTCAGAGCTGGGCAGCTTATAAATTCTTGGTTTTGTTCTCATTACTTTAAGTAATAGGGAAGCCGTTGTCTTTATGACATCATTTCCCTAGCACTAATACATTTAAAAACCGTTTTTCTGTTAATTTCATATGGCTGATGAGAAGCCATGGCTCACCCCACCTTGTGATGTGGCTGCGGGCACTGTTCGCATGTGGAAGATGACTCCTGGTTCGTCCCTCCGAAGCCCCAGTGGGAGCAGCTTTCTCCACCTGTTTCTTCATTCAGTAGAAGGTCGGACGGGCAGTTTCAAGGGATTGTTTTTCTGGTAGGCTCAGGAGTGGATTCACTACTCATGCAGTGCACTGTGTGTCAGAGCTTGTGATTTCATCCTGGCAAAGTCAAACCAGCTTGCGTACATTGTAAGGCCTTTTTAAGGACAGGGAGGGTGTCTCGGTGGGCTGTCATTCTATTCTGACACACAGGAGGCAGGCAGGAGATGCTAGCTCACTTCCTTCCAGCTGTATGAACAACCCTTGCTGTTCTTTCTGGAACTTTCTAGGCCTCCTTCTACTGAGGCACCTTGGCGCTTCCTGTCCTTTCTCCCTAAAGCCCAGATATCTGCATAGATCATTTCTTCACTTCTACCTTTGTTTACATTACATCATCTCAGGGAGATGAACCTTTCTCCTCGTTTGTTTGTTTTTCCTTTGATAATCAGATGTGATATAGAGTGTAGGTCTTATTCGTTTATTTGATATATTGCTTATCTCCCATACTTCTAGAATGTAAGTTCCACAAGGCCAGAGATTTCTGATTTGGTAATTATTATGCGCTGAGTGGTTAGAGCAACATAGTTCTTATAACTAAGTTGATGAGAGAATCAACTGGCCATGGAACCGTGGTCCATGCATTCACTCTCTTGGACCCCTTGTTTGATTCCTCACCTGCTTCCTAAAGCGGACCAAGTCAGATGAGCTGTTGCATACTGAAGTTCTTTTGTGAAATATGTTGTGTGACTACCAGACACAGTTCCCACACGAGACACAGTGCCCAACAGCTGGGCAAACGCACTAGCGATTTTAGTAATGTGAGCTAGTGGGACCGTGCATGAGCAGGGAAGTACCGGAGAAGGACACTGAATCTAGGTCTGGGGACAGAACCCCAGAGGGCTTCTTGGGGAAAAGACATGGAGGCTGAGAGGTGCAGATGGAAAAAGCGTGAATTAACATGGGCAGGAGGGGGATGAGACACGGGGGTAAGGAATGACAAATTCAGAGTCTGGGAGTGAGACTCTGGGGGACACCGGGGCACTGTCCATGATCCAGGACGTCTGCAGCCACCAGTGTGCTGGTGGAGGAGGAACAGAGGTTGCCATGCTCTCTGGGCAGAGCTGCGCAGGCTGGTACTTGATCCTGAGGGCAGCGCAGAGCTGTGGAGAACTTGGTCAGATTTTCCATGTGCAGTTACTGTTTTATGAAGAAAGAGATTTCTTCTCCCTTGAGAAAGAGTGAGAAGATCAGCTTCCAGGAAGAGATCACGTAAAAATAGTTAAAAGAGGTTTCTAAAAGTTAATCATCCAGCTTTGGAAAATCTCTGGGTCACACTGAGCGTCAAAGCAATGAAAGGCTGGTAGGAAGCTCAGTCATCTTCCATGCATAGCGCGTAGTGTGAGTAAGGGGGCCACACGGCACTACAGTCAAATTCTGTCTCTCAGCGGCCTAGAAGCAAGACAGAGTGGAAGAGTCAGGCAGGTCTATTCTGCTTCCAGCAAAAAAGAGGCGAGTGGTTCTTCGTCTGCCAACAGTAGTGTTTGGGATGGTGAAGGAAGGCCCACAGACCGCGCTCCACTTTGTCCCGCAGCTGACCAATTACCAACCATGGGGGCTTGGGAATCACTTGGCCTTCTCTCAGCCTCAGTTTCTCTTCCTAGAAAATACACTTAGTCTTCTAGTGCTGCTAAGGCTCAAGGAACTGAAAATACATTCTTTGTTTTGTTTTTTTGTTTTGTTTTTTTGTTTTTTTGTTTTTTGTTTTTTGGACCATGACATGTTTCAAACATGCAAAAACAGTTCCAATCCTACTGATTGGATCAGGGGGTTTCCTGATCTAAATTTCACGTTTTTAACACTGATCTGAAACACTAGGTGAACTCAGCCAAAGTGAGTCACGTAGAAACTCAGATTCCCTCATCATCTGCCAACCACCTCCACACACCTGCGCACATCTGGTGTCACCTGCCCTTTCCCACTGGCTCACACTAACTGCATGCTGCCCCACCTGCTTCTGATACCTACTTCACAAGAATATTTCAGGTTGATATCAAGGCAAAGTGTCACATTCATTGCTGCGCTTATGTATCAGTCACTAAGCACGTATGGCACTCTGCCACTATATTTTTCTTAGATTTCTGCCTTTTAAATTTCTGTTTTGAGTGCCGTGCCTTATTCCTGTTCCACCCTTCCCCTTGCCCCAGCCCTGTGGTTTTTAATTGCACACTTTTGCCTAGCACGGTGTATTTTGGGAACTTGTATGATATAACTGAATTGACTGCATCTAAATCATCTCACACAATTCCAGGGAGACAGCAAACGGTAGCTGGTCTACTGCTAATCTGAGTCCACTTAAGTATGACTTTGGATGGGTTGGGGAGCAGCAGTTTAAGATACTTAATTTAAGCTTTGACTATGAGGGAGTCAGATGAACTCCAGAATGGAGGGCTGCAGTGCTTTCCTCCTTCCTGTGTCTGCTGCTAGAGAGCTTTTGGGGTGGCAACAGTGACAAACCAGGTATGCGCTTTAGAGAGCAGGCCAGGAAAAGAGCTGGAGAGCTTGGAGGAGGGTAGCTCTGTGAGGGGAGCGGACAGGCTCTCTGCTCCGAGGGAGCTGCTCAAGCCTGAGAGAAACCCCCAACGTGTTCTCCAGGGTGGTGTGGTGAGCTCTCCAAGCGCTGTGGGATGGCCCTGGGTAGGGAGCAGCTGGACAGGAGTCCAGCTTGGGTTTCAAAGTTTGACCTTGTGTGTTTGTTTACTTAGAGGTAGTGTGCAAATGCAGATGCTACAGGGCTGACCAGAGTTGGCTTCAGATGGAAGCAACCTAGTCTTTCCCAGCACTGCTGAGCCTCTGCTGGCCACCTTCTCTAAGCATCTGGAAGGCTGTAGGCCATGTGCATATTTAGCACTGGCTCCCTTAGCCTTGGAACTCAGGACACATAAGACCATCATGCCTCACACTCACTCCTGGCTCTAGTGAGCCTGGGATAGTGAAAACAAATCGGCACCTTCTATCGGTCCTCTTTTGTTTTCTTTTCCTCTTTCTTCCAGCTCAGGGAAATTAGTTCTTGGTCTGGTTTTAATTCCTCTCCAGCATCCTGAATCATGTTTGCTCTTTCACTATAGCCAGGACATTAAGCCCTCATGATAGAGAAGATGCCTCTTCTGTCCTGAATCTTCTTACTGTGACACAGATGGATGAGCGTTCGGAGGCTGAAGACATTTGAGAGGGTTCTGGGTAGCCCTCAGATCTTTAGGATGGCATACTCTGAGCTTACAAACCAGAGCTCTCTCTTGGAAGAACCATTCCTGGGTTCCTAGACGCATTCAAAATGAATTAGGCCCAGTGTTTCATTTTGTTTGTTTGTGGGTATTTAAGATTCTAGCTTTCTGTTTGATGTCACTATTAAGAATAGAGGGAGTTTAAACATGGTTGATTTTGTTAGATCGGCCTCCCCTCTAATCATAGAAGGCATAGTGTTGTTTACATGCTACGTTTTAACAAAACTATTAAAAACACTTAGCAGAATGCCACTCAAAAAACAGCAGCTGTCCTGCTCTTGTGTTTAAAAAAAAATAAGTTTCTCTTTTTGTTTCTGTGAAAAACATGTGGGAACTAGGCTTGCTTGGAGGTTGATTTAAAAACAAAAACATCCCGCCCCCAAAATCTAGCATCATTATGCTTCTTCCTCTAAGATGAGTTGTTCAGGACCCCTCCCCTTCTATCTGACTATCTGGAAAATGTGCACAGTGCTCCCATTGGGAAGCTCAGACGCCTGCAACTTTTTTGATGAGCTGGCCTGAACTTGTGGTTCCGTCTGTAGTAAGCAGGCTGGCACTGCCGTTACACAAGCCACTAGCCTTGCCAGTTCTGCTGGGAAGTGCAGTAACATTCTTTCCTTCTCCCCTGCTGGGCAGGCTGCAGAGAGCAAGCCCTTTGGCTAGGGCACCCAGCCCAGGCTTTGCAGCCTTCACCCTCAGCAAAATCTGTGGTTGCTTCCACCTCCCTTTAGACCAGCAATGTTTTCTGCTTAGCGTCATCCTTCCTCCTTTTGTCCAGAAGGTTTAAATCTCAGTTCTGTTCTTCATTGGCTTTGGGATTGGGGACAAGCCACTTCAACACTCTGAACATCTGCTTGCTCATTAAAACAAACAAACAACATGCACACAAACAAAAACCCCCAAATTGACAACTCCATGGCAATAGTCTCTGATTTCCAGGGCTGTTGTAACCTATCTAGGGCAGTGATGCTGGACACATAGGCAGAACCAGAGCCCACAGTGACTTTACCATCCTCCTTTTCTTAGAGCAGGTTATGGTTTAGTTTCGTCAATACATCTCCAGGGTAAAAGAATTAACTTATACAGCTTCCTTTGTGCCAGGGTTCCAGAGATGAGTCAGAGCAAATTGTCATCTCAGATTCACTCTAACCTGTGCTCTCAATGAACCTTTGGGGACTGGCTACGTGTCAAAGTTCTTTGTCCTTTGGAAGGATACCGAAGAGGCTTTGACACTTATTTATGTGTAGGTGGCATGTTGTATGGCATACATTCTGTACACATTTGCATGGAAAGTTCATTGTGAGGCAACTTTGCCTCTGAGGCCCACAGTGAAGACCAGGCCATTGAAGGGTGACGCATGTGGAGGGAAGAGAATATGACCTGGTGGCAGCAAGCCTTTGTGTGTGGCTAGGCTGCAGTGAAGTGGGTTGTGTGTTCCAAGTACACAGCCCCTGGAATTGAGAGCTGCTCGGTGGTAGTCCTCATTAATCTTCTTGCCTCTTGGCTTTTAAAACCTTGAGTGTGGGGAGTGGAGGGAGCCCTGAAAGTGTGAAGTCCTAAGTGAAGGCATGTTGTCCACATGAGCTGGCTATGTCAAGGAGCCTAGCCTCAGACACAGGGATGGCAAAGCCTTCCCTTCTGGTTCCTGTACAGATGTTGATCGTATGTGCAGAAAACACCCAACATAGCTCTTCCCTCCACCTCCCCATGCTATGTCCTGAACACCACACCTCTACAGAGACAACTGCCACAGAGAGTAGCTTGATCTTGGTTCAGCTATACACCATAAACTACACTTAATTACTTATCTGTATCAAGCCCCGCCTCTCTGTTCAGCTGTATGCAATAATCCTACCTCTCTGTTCAACTCTATATACTAGACATGCTGAGCTTCGGGGTGCTGATGTTTCTACACCCCAGGGCCCAATCCAGCAAATCTAACTTTTCTGTGTGTCTGTATGTCTGCTGGTCTCTCTTTTCTCCATTCCTTGCCTCCCGAGTCTGGTCCTTCCTTGGAGTCATGTTAGACATGGCACTTGAGGATTTGCTCAGCCATTAGTATTGCTGATGGCTCACAACCTCATAGCAGCACTTTAGGTGGAAGGAAGCATGCAAGTGAATTGGACAATAAGACCTGTCTCGGGCAAGTGGCAGGGGAACCTGGGTTTTACTCTGTTAAGAGTGGGAAAAGTGAAGCAGAGATGGTGCCAAGCACCTGGCCTTCCACCCACCCACTTCTCACTTCTATTCTCCTTTCACTGTTGCCTGGTCTGTCCATGACAGCCACATGACAAATGTTGAGTGTGCTGGATTTGTTTCCATTTTGTATTACATATGAATTTGACCTACACAGTAGAGCTGTGTTAATTTCCCAAAGCTCTTCCAATCATTGTATTCTTTTAAAAAATACACATACTATTTTCTTCTTGGGGCTGTGTTATGACTAGTGTTTTGAGAATGGTTAAAGGATTTCTGGTTGCATACGGAGTCATGTGTATGCGATACACATTCCCAGATGTAGGCAGCTGGTGAAGCTTACTGCATAGTTTGTATAGCAGCTACTCCAGCTCTCCCGCCAGACTCTAGTCAACATTTCTGGCCAGCAGAGCCGGTTAGGTTTTTTTCTTTTTCCTCCCCTTAAGAAAATCAGTTCTGGATGGTGTCTTTTCTACAGGGTAGCTTTTGCTTGCCATTTTGATATTTGTGACTGACAGAACGTATGTATAGAATTTTGTATGAGTTAAATTGCTCTTCTGTCCCACTTGCATAGTAACTAGTTTGCTCAGTAACTGGTCACCTGACTCTCCATTCAAGGTTTCAAAGTTAGAGATGTATGTCTTTAAAATAATGAGTAGTTGATGTCTTTAAAGAGAGAGCCAAGCTGGAGAAAGAGGCTGAAAAAAACCGGGAAGTGGGGCTCTTCTGGAGTACTTTGGTAAGGGGAGGTCATCATCTCTTTCCCCTTTCTCTCCTCCTCGCTCTTAGCTCTCCCTCCTCCACTCTTCCCTCCTTTCTCCCTCTCCATTAATCTAGCTATAAAACAACCGTTCAAAATGTTTAGAAAGTATAAGATGGTGCTTTTGTGCAATGAGCTTCTTTTAACATTTATTTGTATAGTTTATGTATATGGGTGTTTTGTCTATATGTATGGACACCAGAAGACATCACTGGATCCCATGGGACTACCATTATAGACTGTATAGTGTTATATATAGTTATCAACTATATAGACTGTATTAGACAGTTATATACAGTTATAGTTGGGAGCCACCATGTGCGTGCTGGAATTGAATTAAGGACCTCTGGAAGAGCAACCAATATTCTTTGTTGTTGTTGTTTTGTTCTCTTTTTTGTTTGTTTGTTTGAGACAGGATTTCTTTGTGTATAGCTCTGGCTGTTGTGATTTCTCTGTGTATCCCTGGCTGTTGTGGAACTTGCTTTGTAGACCACGCTGGCCTTGAACTCACAGGGATCTGCCTGCCTCTGCCTCCCAAGTGCTGGAATTAAAGGCCTGTGCCATCATGCCTAACTGCTGAGCCATCTCTGGAAGTCTCAGTGCATTGAACTTCTAAGCAAGAAAGAAACTATAATTCTTCAAAGAGCCCAATACTTGAGGAACTTGAGAGGGTCAGTGGACAGAAGATGGCAGATGTAGGGCAGCAAAGATGGCTTAGCACCCATAGCAGTGAACCCAAGTTTGGATCTTAGTACCCACATTGTAGCTTTCTACTATCTGTGATTTTAGTTCTATGGGAACTGATGCCCTTTTCTGACACTCTGTAATCACAAGGCACATATATATATATGTAAAATATACATTTAAAAGCTTCATGTTTTGGATTTTTCTGCTCTCCTTTCCCAAAACATTTCCTCTTTTTAAATTGTTTGGATATTGGTTTGCTGTAATTAAAAATATACAAATAATAGATGTGCAAAAAAAAAGTCAGAGAAAAGTTCAAGCCAAGTGGGTTCCCAGCATCCTCCTATCCCTAGCCACAAGGCTGTCTACAATTGCTATTTGCTAGCAAAGGAAAAACTAGTTTTCTTCAATGGCGTCTCATTGGTAGGCTCTGTGGCCAGGAGTAGGTGGCCAACACAAAATGAAGTCAATGATATTTTTGTAGACTTTTTGCCTCGTTTTGCTTTGTTTGGTCATTTTGTCTTATTGATCTTTTGCTTGTGTATTTTGGTTTCTGTTTTTATGGGAGGTTTTGTGTGTGTATGTTTCTTTTTCTTCATTTTTATTTTTTGTTGGAAGGGAAATTGGGTGGGGGTGGGGAGGTTAGGAGAATTAGGAAGAGGGGGAAACATGATCAGAATATATTGTATGAGACTTTTTTCAATTAAAGTAAAGGCAAAGAAAAAATTAAATGAAAATACTTAACTCTCCTATAGCCTCAAATGACAGTCACTTTTAATATTTTGCTATAGCTTCTTCAAGACTCACTTAAGTTGCTTATTTCTTTTGATCTTTGTTATTTGTGCTGTTTTTTTTAGACTGGGTCTCATGTAGCCCAGGCTTGTCTCAAACTCACTATGTAGCCTTGGATGACTCTGAACTCCCAATTATCCTGCTTTTATACCCTAAGTACCATAATTACCACTGTGAACCCCCATACCCAACTAACTGTGACCATCTTAAGTACACTTATTTTGTATCAAGCTTTTTTTCACCTCATATGGCAATATTATTTTTTCAAAGGCTTTAAATTTTTTGTGATATGACGCTGAACAATCACAACCTTTGGTTTATTTAGTTGGTTACTTGGGGCATTTTGTGTCCATTTCTTTGAAAATAAGATAAAATAAAACTTTTTGGGGTGTGGTGCCAGAAAAAATAAAATATTTTACTTACTTATTGTTTATTGTGCTGGTTGTCAAACACAAGGCCTGAGCATGCTAGGTGAATATTCCCCCCTCCCCCCCGAGCTGCATCCTCAAAACTTAAAATAAATGTTGATGAGTCATCATAGCAGCCGTATCTTACTCATCTGTTACTTTATTCACATTAAAAAAAATCAAGGAAACTTTGCATCTGAGCAGAATGCATATTAAATTAAATCAAGCAGTCAACACAATGGGAAACAATGTTGGCAAATAGACTGAGTTTCCTCTGTAAAGTTACCTCCAAGCTTCAATTCCCAGCCCTTTGACTTTGAGTACATGAAGTTCGTGTGTCTTCCCAGGATACACTGTGATTTTGTCTTGCTTGTGTTTGGCATGAGGCATAGTTTTTCTTGCTTAGCGTTTAGACTCTGTAGGTAAGACCCTGGGTCAGTGCAGGGAAGCCTGACTGCTTGGTGTTTAGGTTTTTATGAATTACCCTTCAGTACAGATGGGGAGGAATATGTGCAATGGAAACGGACGGTGATGGTCCCGGAGCTTGAGTGCCCTCCCTTCAAACACAAGCCACAAAACACTCTGTTGGCCACCTGGACGAGGCAGTTGCGAGGCTTGGGACTCTAAAAACAAACATCTTGGCTTTGTTTCCTGCTCTTCCCATTTCTGTTGGCTGGCTTTTGGTTTTCCATTTACAAAATGGGAATAATAACCACACATTTATGTGTATGTAGAGGTGTATTATATAAGTAAAGACCCAGTGGGGACTCACTAGTGTTAATTATTGTTATTTCTGTTGTGTTTCTAAATTTCTAAGTTTCAAGTGCTTTAAACCTTCAGTGACATTGACAATGCTGTTTATTTTCCCTCAGTAGGTGATCTTTACATTAAAATATAATTACATTATTGTCCTTTTTCTCCCTCCAACCACTCCCAAGTACTCTCTGGCTACTTTTGCTGGAGTTGCTATTACATATACTGATTCATACATACATACATTGTGTGTGTGTGTGTGTGTGTGTGTGTGTGTGTGTGTGTGTGTATGTGCTTTCCTAAATATATAAGTATAATCTTCTCAAGCTGCTTACTATTTCAGGAATGACTTCTTGGTACTGGATAACTAATGGGGGCAGGGCTCTTTCCCTGCAAAAGACACTGTTCTTCCACTCTCAGTATTCCTTAGTATTTTTGTCTTTGTATTTTGTCTTAGTATTGTAGTTATTTGTCTAGGGTCAAGGCCCTGTGAGGCTTCCCTCTTCCATGTTAGCATGGCTGTTGGTGTCCTCTTGTTAATGCGGTCCTACCATGAGACTTCTCCATGGGTGAGTAGTCCAAGACATATCTAGGATACACCATCTGACAGAAGATGCCCATTCCGCTGGCTCTTAACAATCTGTCTGTCCCATCTTCCATAATGTTCCGGAGCCTTCGACCCAGGAGTTGTGTTGTAGATGCATCATTTGGGCAGGGTACCACACGGTCACTTGTTTCTGCATTTTGATCAGTTGTGGCTTTCTATAATGGTCTCCTTCTGTTGTAAAGGGAAGTTCCTTTGTTGGAGAGTGAGAGCTTCACGTATCTGTGGGTAGGAAGGATAAATATTCAGAATGCAGCTAGGCATTTTAGTAAAGTGGCAATGGTAGGTTCTACTCCAAAGACCTATGACCTCACTAGCCCTGAAAACCAGACATGGTTTCCCTCTTGTTGAGTGGGTCCAATTAGAGAGCTACAGGTTACTGCCAAGACATGAGCATCACTATTGCACCCCTAAAGGTTCTGTGCCATGCTGGTCACTGTTGTGGTTCATAGGTATCTTAGCTACGTGGCACTGTTTGAATCTTCCCTCCCTTGGAAGCTTTCTCGGTGCCTTAAAGTATCATACAAGCTGGTTCTCAGGAAAAGGCTTTCTGGCCAAATCCAACTCAAGTCCTCTGCACTCCATGGCTGAAGTGATGTCTTCAGAAACAGGGACTTACCTTTAACCCCTGGGGTAACCAAGGGCAACAGTGATAGTCAATTGTGTTTTGGGAGCCTTCCCTGACCAGCAAGAGGACTTAACATGCCTCTTGGTGGGGTTTTGTTATCTAGTAGGTAGTGGGAGAAGTGTTGCCACTTAGAAAAATCTCACTTAGATTTACACATCTTATGTGTAATTTTAGGTAAGTAGATACTATGAGTCCTAATGGCATTTTCAGAAATCCATACTGTTATGCTACCTCCTGCACCCTCTCCTCTGTGCTCACCTACCTCCTCATTCTAATTGCCACCCCCATGTCCCCCTTCAAATTACTTTTAACCTGCTCCTTCTCTCTCTGTTTCCCCCTTCACCCCATTTCTTCTGCCTTACTTCTCTGGATTTGGAAGTTACCCCAGGTTATATACACTTACAACTGAAGATGCTGAGTTAGGAGACAAAGAAAAGAGATGACACGTGACATGTATTTATGTTTCTGGGACCAGATCTTACTATGTAGCCCTGGCTGGCTTGGAATTCTGTAGACCAGGCTGGCCTTGAACTCACAGAGCTCCACCTGCTTCTACTTTCTAAATGCTGGGATTAAAGGCATGTGCTGCTGTGCCTGGCTCCTCAGTGGCCTTTTGTGTGTGATTAATTCTTCCTTGGCAGGCTTATGCTGGCAGTGAGGATAAAAGCCACCACTTTTTGTAGGAGGTTCCAGGTGCTCCATTACAAAACACGGCTTCATCTATGCATGAGTATGTGTTTTTAAGTCGATTGGATTATAATACAGGTTGAGTAATTTGCTGAAGATACTGAAGTTACTAATTATAGATGAAGGAACCAAGTTGCAGGCTGACGTTTTGGCTATCACTCTGACTCGGCAACTGCTTTAAGGACAATGTTTATAAAGTTAGGTTCTTTTGTAGCATTTAGCTTTTAGTTACTCTAGTATGTCTTTAGTAAAGTGGATAATTTGTTGTTTTCAAATGAATGAACAATTCTGTGGATAATAGCACTTTTCTCCTATAAGTCTCTCCACAGTACTTTTTTTTAAAAATGAATTTGACATTATGATCCATGGTCCACATTCTGCTTCTGTACTGCACATGAGAGAATGATACACTTGTAGTTATTTGTGTGTGGAACTGGCTGAATGTCATGTGACACCCTGAATCCAGGAAGTCTGGATTAGTATTAGACAGCTAATTGTGAAGCAGATTTGACTTAAATATCAGCTCTAGAAGTGTTTTGATTGACAGCTATATGTTTAGTGTATCCCTTGCGCTAACCGTTCTACTGGGCATAAAGATGCTTCTGTTGAATGTTCTGTCCTGGGCTTAGTGAGGGTCCAGCAAGCGTTAGGTGTTATGCTGATAGTTGGTATCATCCATTCTCATGGTTTCAAACATTTCTGATGTTAATGACTCCTGAGACCACACCTATAATGCAGTCTTCTTTTAGATTTCATCATCAAGTTTCATCCTTCATAAATGGCCACTTCCCAGCAGCCTCTGTTCTTCTACCTTGCAACCTAGGTTCCATCTCAGCAGTGCAACCCAAACCCCTCCTTCACTCAGACCAAACCACGAGCAGTTCCCATTGTTTCTTCTCCTCCTGTGCTTTCTACAGTTTGCCAGTCTGGCAGCCTGCTGATTTGGTGTCGCTCCTAAGTATTGTTAAAAGTATGTGGAGGATTTAAGACTTTTTAATCGCACCTCACTAGTTGGTCTCATGGGTGTGTAGTGTCACAACAGGCAGAAAAATGCCAACTTCTTGCTTCTTCCTGACTCAGTTCCCAGACAGTTATGGATAGAGCTGGCGCCTGCCGCTTACACGTGCAGTGCACTGTGTTACATACAGAAGGAGCGGGAGCTTAAGAAACCAAATTCTGTATGCTGGGCAACACGGGTGCTTTTCCTTCTTGTCACAGGAAAACCATCCTCACAAAGCTCTTCTCCATAAAAAAGATCCCATACTCAAGGCAGCCAGCACTGTGCTCACAGACTGAAAACACTGTGGGCATCTTGGATCTCTCTGCTTCTTCCTCAGCCTGCTGGACCCGGCCACCTGATAGATTCACTGTGAGCAGGACTGCTTTGGCAACTAACTGATCCCCTTAACGCTGATTGGATTTCTCTTCAATTCTACCCCCCATATCTTGCCCAAGTGTGCTCTAGGGACATAGCTTGAACTATTTTCCCTTCTATTTGAACTCATTTCTTTTTTTCTTTTTAGGATTTATTTATTTATTATTATGTATACAGTGCTCTGCCTGCAGGTACACCTGCAGGCCAGAAGATGGTTGTGAGCCACCATAGGTTGCTGGGAGTTGAACTCACGGCCTCTGGAAGAGCAGTAAGTGTTCTTAACCACTGAGCCATCTCTCTAGCTCCCTGAACTCATTTTTTTATGCCCTCTTCAGTAGCACATATAAGGAAGTTGGAATGCTACTGAGATGATTAGCATGGCCTGTGCATCAAGATTGGTGCAAGTTTGTGAAGCATTCTGGTTTTTTGTTTTGTTTTTTTCTTCATTACATACTCCAGAGATACCTGAATAATAGGGTTTATTAAGGGACTTATAGAACAACCAAGACACAGAACCAGCCCATGGGTAAAGAAAATGTGATGTGGTGTGTGTGTGTGTCTGTAAGTGTGTGTAAATAGAATGGAGTTTTATTTGGTCCTATATTAATTAGAGTGAAATTACCACATCTGTAAGGAAATGGGTAGAGATAGGAATTTTCTTATTAAGCACTATAATCCAGATTCACTAATAGTCCATTTACTTTCAGATATTAAATTGTGTGTGTGTGTGTGTGTGTGTGTGTGTATGTGTGTGTGTATGTGTGTGTGTGTGACATGAAAGTAGAAGGGGCCTATCTGAGGTGAGTAAGGGCACTAATGGGAGGGAAAGGACGGCACTGGTGAGAGAAATAGACAAATATTCAAGTATTGGTTTGTGATCTCATGCAGAATCTAGATTTAGACACATATATGACATAAAAGCAAATTGAGAACTATTTGGGGGAGGAGAAGGGCAAGGAAACCAGTGGGTGGAGAGTATGAACTAAGTATGATGATTCATGTACATGACACTGTAACTTAACCCATTGTTTTATATGCTCACTAGAGACAATGACAAAAATGCACCTGGACACGGTAGCATATATCTCTAACTACTGAGAAGGCAGGGGCAGGACAATCGGTGTTGGAACAAGCCCAGTCGGGTCTATGTGGCAAGTTTCAGGCCAGCCAGGACTACAAAGCAAAATCCCGTTTTAAAACGAACAAACCAAAATCTATTAAACAAATGAGCTGCTTTCTCCCTGATAACAGGCAGATTCCAGGCCTCTTGGAATAACTACCAGGGAGATCTTAGACCACTTCCTGGCCTCCCCAGCCTTCAGGGCAGCTAGGATAGAGTTACATCACTGCCCATCTCTTAAGCTGTGGCATCAGTTGCCTCATTTGTAGTGTTGAGATGATAGAAAATACCTCATGGGGTGTTTATGAGGATTCATTCAGCTCCCACATAGTTGGCCTACAGTGAATGTCGCTTGTCTTGGGCCTTCCCAGTCTCCGACGCACACCACAACATCTGGCCATATGGGTTTCTGGTCTCTTTTCGCTATACACACTGATGCCCTTGTCCTTGCTGCCCACTGTTTCTGAGCTGTCCCCATTGCCTAGACTGCTTAGACAAGCTCTCTCTTCCTTCCCTTGGATATGCTAGATGTACCAGACTGTACCGCTAGGCGACACAACACAGGGCTGTGGTATCTACTCATGAGCCAGCTTCTGCTGTCAGACTGTCAGCTTCCTGAGGAAGCGGCTGTTTAGGTCATCTTTGTCTCACTGGGATGTAACATATTTTGCAGAAGATGATAAATGGCGGCAAGAATAGGTGTGTTTCTAGTCTTCTGGGATGCTTGGGTTATAGTGGTGGTCTGTGTAGGTGTGTCACAGGTAAGAGAATCCGGGTTCATGTGGAGGGGCAGGTACGAGAATTAAACTCTCCAGCAGGCCAGTGTGCTGATCCTGTAGAGTGTGCTCAGGGGGTCTGTTCACAGTTACCTTTTCAGCGAAAGACAGCAGCGCATTCTCTATGATTCTAATCATCCTCTCTCCTGAAAGAAGCCATTGCAATCTGTCTTCCTGTAAGAATTTCAGAACACAATGGAGTCCCTGTTACCTGGAGGGGGGGGCGGTGGAGCGTCTTTTTAATTAACTTGTCTCTACAGCAATAACTGCCTTTATCCCTCTTCCACAGTCCTCTAAGGTGTAGCTCAAGTCACTGGTCTGACTTCCCTGCTTCACTGGGCATCTCACATCGGAAGCGATCAGTTTGTGTGAGCACGTTGAATTCCTTGAGATGGAGGCTCTTTGGGAATTTGTATTTGCTGCTGAGCTGTTGGTTGCTGTGCTTCTGAGCTGTCCACATACACTTCCTGACTGGCTGGATGTCTCCACATTATCCCCTACATTTTCCAAATAAGTCTCTACGTCAGCAGACAGGTGATGTCGAGGGGCTCTGGCTTCCTCCCATTGCAGCTGTCTGGTCTATTTTCTTGAATGTTCCATATGTTGAGAAGGAGAAAGCTCAGTTTTAGCTATGACCTAATGCTAGCGACTACTGGAACTGGGAATGGGTTTCTGGAGTCTGTCTGCCTGGGTTTTGTGGTTTTACTTTTATCTCATATCTGGCAATCTGCTGCCTTCTTAATGCTAATAATGCTGACAAGAAATGATGCTGGTGAATTTGGTGCCATGTTTTCCCTGTTGTCTTATCACTCTTCGCCTCTCTCTCTCTCTCTCTCTATATATATATATATATGTGTGTGTGTGTGTGTGTGTGTGTGTGTGTGTGTGTGTGTGTGTGTG
>OU015743.1:159513432-159533842 GCA_907169655.1 Acomys percivali
AGAAGCAATGACTGTTGGGCTTACTCGCAGAGCATGGTTGGCTTGCAGGAACGTGAGTGGTCCCAAAGCAACCACACCACAGAAACGTTTACCCCATTGTGAATGATGGCTTCCCCATAGCTTCCTTTAACCTACACACTATCTACTTTGCACCTCCCAAGACTGTGAGGCCATATGCAGTCAGGGCAGAATCATACACAGCTGGCTGGGAGGTGCAGGAGACAGTGGCTGGACTCCCCAGTGACTACCCAGTGACCTTCCTCTCCTCCATTAGAAAGTATCCACAGCCTATAGGTCTGATCTTGAAGATCTCTTGCAAGCTGTCACTGCCATCTGATGAAGATGATGACCGCTATCCTCCCGTAGCGCACTCTAACAGATAGTATCTCATGTACAAATACTGCCCAGTACATGGCAAAAGGAAAAGGTTTGTGTTCCTTAATGTTTGCTGCACATCAATGCTGTGACTACCTCTTTCTGAGACAGAAAACAGTTTCCTGTCTGACTGCCGCAGTCAGAAGCTCTCTATTTGGGAGTTAATTATGTACTCATGGTGTTTTTCCAGGTCTGATAAGTATTTGTTTTTTTATTACTTATCTCCCCGTATAACAAATTGTTTCTCCACGGAGGTTGTAAATGCTGTGTGGCCAGGGGCAACCACGAGTATAAGCATTTGCTGTTTGGTTCTCTCGTCTTTGGGGCACTCACATTACAAGTTAAGATTCTTCTTCAACTCAGCGAAGCTCTGCTCATTTCTACTTGATTTAAAAAAAAATTCAAACCCATTCATCTTTACTCTCAGCAATGTCTTGTCCACGTGTTGGCTCCTCCCAGAGTATTGTCATTGCACATATTGTATATTTCACTTGTAAAAAGTCTTCAATGCCTTTAAAGTTTGAAAAATGTGGATTGTAGTTACATTTATTCCTGCCAATTCCAATATCGCTGTGTGTCACTCTGGGTCCTTTTGGATTTTTTTTTCCCTCCTCATTGGCAGGCCCTGTTTTCCAGGTTTTTCATGTCTTCTAGTTGTGGATTGCCTGCCAGGCATTGTGAGCTGGGCTCTCATTGGGTGCTGGGTTTGCATCCTTGTTAACTGTCAGTGATGACCTGGGCTCTGGGATGTAGTTAGTGTGTGTAAAACTAATTTGGCCCTTATGAGGTTTGTGTTGTAAGCTTTAGTTGCCCTGGTTTCCCTGGACTGTCAGCTCTGTGTATTCAACTTCTGTCCTTTCATTCCTCATGCACTTTGACCTGGACATTCAGGACTCACTTCATATTTTTCCTCTTTCAGATCATGGTCCTTCATTGATAACGGTCTTGACAGTCACCTGTTTCTGTTTCTCGCCAGAGGTGGAAGGCATTTGCTTTATTCTACCAATTTGCAATTAGCCTCCATGTCCAATGTGTCTGCCTCTGCCTTTCTGGACTTCATGAGACTGAATAAGGGGGCTTTTCTCTGGGCTTCTTATCATACCTGCTTATTATAACCTGGTTTTAATTCTTTTTCTCTTAAGGTTTGTTTCCCCGAGAACAGGGAATGGCTTTTATCTCTGGGTTTCAAAGTAGGTTCTCAATAAGTATCTGTTGGGTTAATAATGGAATAAACATAGAATTCAAATATTAAAGTGGCAGCTTATGAATGAGTTTTAGTTGTAGTTCTTTTAAAGAGAAATAGGGGTTACCTTATAATGTATGCTACTGAAGTGTCTCAACTTTTTAGGTAACTAATTGTTTTAATGGCCCAGACATTTTTGTAACCTATTTATTTTTTGTATTATTTATTAAAAATAATTTTTTTATTTCCAGCTTTCACTGGAAGGTTTTAAAAAAATCATTTAGATGGTGTTTGAAATGACACACGGAAGGAATACAAGGAACTAAGAACTGAGCAGCACATCGGATGCCCAGCTGACATTGTCGGACTTTATGGTAGACCACTAACTATGGGATATTCAAGTTTGAAAATTTCTGAGGCGATTGTTCTTTTCTCAAGTGCCTTTTCCATGTTGGATATAGTTGGGTAACTGGGCTACAAATAGCTATGAGTCAGTGTATTCTTATCAACTGCAGATAATTTGACAGTGGATATGTACACTGGGGCCAGAGCCAAGGACAAGTCCATATGTTTGGGTTTTAGAGGGCCATTAGCTGGACTGTATTTGGTGATCCTCTGAAGACTTCCCTGTTCCAGCTGCTTGGTAGCTGTTGGTACCATCATTGGCTGTGTCAATGGGCACAATAGCCAGGACATAGAGTTGGTTGTGTGTAGACTCATTGTTATGCAGGAAGTAGAAATCAAGGCATCTAATCTGCCATGTTTCTTCTGAGAGCAAATAAAGTAATAACAGTACTTTGCTGTTATAGTTCTAAGTGAACACAGGACCCTCCCTCTCCTTGACAGCTTATTCAAAAGGCAGACATCTACCTCTGAAGTTGAATTGTACTGAGTGGATGCAATCATTAGAGGCACATATAGTCACTGGACCTGTGTTTCATATTTATTTTTCTCTTAACAGTTTGATGTATGTTCATTGCTTTTAAATAAAGTGTTCATTTTTTTCCCAGCAATAGTTTCCCTATCCTAAAACAACCCCTCCCTATTGCTTGGTGGTAAAGTTATTAAAGTTAAGCTATGCCTATCTGTCCCCATATTTTCTTCCTGGAATCTGGGGCCAGATCCTGGGTGGTGTACATGAACAGAAATACTCCACATTAGCAGAGCAATTCTGTTTTGTAGATATGGATGAAACCTCTTGGGGTTGTACAAATGAAGATGGGGGCGTATTTTGCATATTTTCCTAGGATGACAGTGATTCTGTGGCTAAACCAAGATTAGACCCTGTCACTTTAAAGAATCTGACTTTCCACTTCAAGAGTAAACTGTGTTGCCTTCTAAACTACTAGTTGAGCTTAACTTTGAAGTATACTTTGTACTTAAGTCTGATGACAGTGTTTCTTTTCCTCCTGTGTTGTTTGGATCTTTTCCTAACTGGTCAGGTACAGCAGCTTCTTTGACCCCTGGTTCCTCACCCATCTGGCAGTGAATGCTGTCCAGACTGCTAGCCAAGGTGCCTGTTCTCCTTTGCTCTACTGTGTGATACCTGTAATCTTACCTAGCACACAGTAGGATTTTTATCTTCCACTCTATGAAGTATTCACCCTAGTTCTTGAGGCCTAGCTTATAGTAGCTTTCCCCCACCATCTGCTAGAATTTTCTCTGCTTCCCTGAAGGCAACTGAAGATGTAGACTTTGTGCCCTCTCATCTTTCTTCCCTTCCTGCATCTGGACCCTTGCCCACATGGTTCTTTTTCAGAATGCTCCCCAGTTCTTCTGCAAATCCCCAAGACCTTTCCTGTTCTTTACAGCTCACCTTTAGAGAAAGAGTGGCAAGAAAATAGGCTTCCCATTACTCTACAAAAGGTTTGATTTTTAGGTCAAATAATAAATTGACATATGTGTTGTTTTGTTAGAACCAGCATAGTGTGAGGTCAGTACTATATACTATATACAGCTATAGCCATTACCTTAAATCCTGTTAGCTGTCCATTCAAGCCTTCTGTCTCTTCTCTCTGCTGGGCTGCTCCTCCTCCAGACCCAGGGAAGCAGAAAGGAAGAGGGTGTGAAGCTTGTAGACAGACTCAAGGTTGGCTGCCTGACATTTCACTGCACAATGGTCTTGTCAGAAGGCTGGCCTCACCCTCCCTGCCTCTACTCCATACTCTATATGTTCCTGGTCAGAGTGAGGCCAGGGCAAGAGCTGAAGCTTCCCATGGGCAGGCATAGGTATAGATCTGCATCCTTACTTGGTCCTTCATCAATCAGTTCCCAGCTTGTCTCTTCCTCTTCAGTGGAGTGACAAGGAGGCAGCCAATCATAGAGCTGGCCCTGGACTTCATGCTTGTGGTTTGTAGAAGGTGTATAGTAGCCCCAGGGACATATTGTGTTGATAATCCTTTTTTTTTTTTTTCAGGTGAAGAAATTGGGCAAAGTAAGGCCAGGAAGCTGGCCCAGATGTGCTTAAAAACAAAAACAAACCAAAGCAAAAACAAAACAAAACAAAGAAAAACAAATGAGCAAACAAACAAAACAACAACAGCAACAACAAAACCCCCAAAAACCCAAACAGGAAAAGTTCTGGGAATGTGTGGATGAATTGGAGAGCAATGCCGAGATGTAGGAATGGGGAAAGGTGAGCAGACAACAGTAACATTGAGCCAAATCCAGGCCCACTACATAGCCTATGCCACGCTTGCTGTTGTGCCATGTCAAGCTCTGGGCATACAGGGCCAGAGTGAATAGTAGCTGCTGCTACTCTTTTAACATTCAGGGCTTTTTCCAGCACAGGAACTCTTGAGTACATTGTTAGATGAAACTCGATTGCATTGTGGGTACAAGAGGTTGGGTGAGCCTATTGTTTCTAAGGAGAATGCTTGGAGGCTACCTTAAAACAAAAGAAATTATGAAAATGTCAAATAGAACTAGAGAAATGAAATATTAAACAAGATCCTGTATCGGAAAACAGGGAGAGAAATGGAAGCATTTTGGCTAGCTCATGGTGTTTTCATCAAAAGCAATGGGGTGGGTGGGTTGCTCAGTCCCATAGACATCTCTTAGCAGTTTAGCAGTTATGGTGAACACATGGGAAACTGCTCACTCTTAACCTTTAGATGCCAGTCTGGCCTCCTAACATCCCTCCTTCACTTTAATGGGAAGCTGGTGATGGTTTGCCGGACAGTGACAGTGTTTTGATTGAGTTAAGTTCGCTTGCCTTGAACATGGCTAGACCAGAAAACAATAATCCCTCTCTTTAGAAGGAATTTCACTCCAGGAAGACCCTAGCTCTTCAGGAGGAGTCTGGAAACTCTTAAGCACAGCAACTTCCATCCTTGCTGACCCTTTTCCCATTGCAGCAGCAGCAGCAGCAGCAGCAGCAGCAGCAGCAGCAGCAGCAGCAGCAGCAGCAGGCTATTACTGGGAGCATGCAATAAAACAAAGCTGTTCTCTGAGATGTGGTTGCCAGATCTCTTATCTTTGCAGTTCTCTTGAATTTGGGGTGGGGAAATAATGATAGCAAGCGTAGATGGAAAGTAACTTTCCATTTTGCTAACACTCACTGCTTTGATTTTTCTTTCCCGTGATTTTATTTAATTCTGTTCCCTTTTGTGTATACCGCACAATATGCGTGATGGCATGCTGTATCTCGATAAGGACCAGGGATTCTGCATAGCCAAGGATGTTCTGTAGTCCCACATAATTACCCTGCAGGACAGGTCCAGAGACAAGTCCAGAATGTGGAAATGCCCATGCTTAGGGAGAAGCCAGACCCCGCTCCATCCCTTCCCATCCCCCTCTCCCAGCAGCTTGCTGCTCTACTGCACCTGTGATCGCTTGCTCTCACACCTGGGAAATACAGGGTTGGAGGAATTCTCTGAGGTCACTACACTTATCAAAAAAGTGAGAATCCAGCAGGATGTAGAGAAAGCGTGCAAAACAGTTTAGGAAATCTTGAAAGATAAATATTTGTTCCAGTTAGCTAGCCCATCCGTCCATCTTCACATCTTTTCTGTGATGCAAGAAGTTTAGGATTGATCTCATGTATTTTCTAAGGTTTATTAAAATGAAGAAATTGAAATATTTAGCATAACCTATAAAGAATATTAATGAGATTGTGATCTGACACAAACAATAAATAATGAGTCATACTCTTTTAACTTATTATACTCTCTCTTCTGCCTTATTCAGGATTTTTTCTTCCTGTGCCATTTCAACAAAATGCTTAGAAGTAAAGTTTGCTTTACAGCAGGCAGGATGCACAAAGAGGCTCTTTTCCTCGTCTGATCTGTCTGCCAAATCTCTTGACTTCATAGCTCTTATAACCTAGCTGATCTTCCTGCGGCTGTGGGGGAGGCATAGCTTTGAAAGGAGAATTTTGAGTAAAGAAATCTGGAGGTTAAGGAAGGATGGACAGGCTCCATGGCTACTGGTCAGTCACAGTGTGCAGCCTCATGACCCTTGGTGAACCACTGAGTACCACTTTGCCTCTCTGGGTGGGTGGTTTTGTTATTTAAGTCACAGAAGCACGTGGACTCTGTGTGCTTTGGTGCCATCCATTTGTATCATGGGTCTCTCACGTACTTCCTGAACTATTTAGGATTATAGTGAGGAGGAAGTGACCCTATGCATAGAAGTCTCTTAAAAATGTATAAAACAAACATAAAGCGACGTAAACATCATCAGAGTCTTTTATCAGTGAATTCCATTTTTTGTGATCCCATAAAATTTGATTTCTTCCATCTCTGACAAGGATAGGGTCTTGCCTAGTTGTCTTCAGTTAGAAAAGCCGAGTGCTTGCTGGTGGCCTACAGAAGTTAAGGATGCAACAAGATGGATGCTCAGGCTCCCCTACTCACTCACCCTGGCAAACTTTTAGGAGATTTCTGTATGACTTCACTGTTTGTGTCAACTCGCTGGGAATTAAGGCAAGTTTCTCCCTTCTTAGGTTAAAATGGCACCCCGGTAGAAGGCAGTCTACCACAGCTCTTTGGGGTTTCTTTTCCAGTCCTATTTGCTGGAGCTGTCTGTGTGCACCTCTTGGGTTATGCTAGCATGATGTGAGTAAAGACGAGTGGGGCAAGGCTCTGGTGAGTGGGTTAATCGTGAATCATGAGGAGGAAGAAGAGAAAACAGACATTCTTGTCTCCGTTACTTAACAAACAAGCTGTCTCTGGCAAGTCATTCTCACCCGTGGGCTCAGTTTCCCAGGTAAAACGTCCAGGCAAGATGTCCGGAATGACCTTCAACACTGAGGTTTCTTGTAATTTGTCCATCCGTTTCTCTATGGTAACCGAATCCTTGTGCCTGACAACCATCGGAAACTGAATGAAGGAAAGTTATGAATCTGATGGCACATTTAAAATGTTATGTATGTGTATGAGCACATGCACATGTACACACTGCTGCATATGTGTCCAGGAACCCATGGAGGCCACTAAATTCCCGAGAGTGAAGCAGTGTAAAGGTGGTTGTGAGCTACCTGATGTGGGTACTGAGAAGCAAGCTCCAGTCTTCTGTAAGAAGAGCAAGCATTCTTAGCCAGCTCCTGACAGATAAATCTCACAGGCCGATTGCATTATCTACCATTCTGCATTAGCATTAGCATTGCCTTGTATTGGAATACTGCACTATAGATGGTGATACTTACTCAGTTCACCTATAGCTGGCCTTGGTGTTTGTTTGTTTGTTTTTTAAGGCAGAAGAAAACATCTGAGGGTGATTATGTTGCTATTACCACTGTTGTCTGTGGTGGCGCAGGACTTTAATGATAGAGATCTTTATAATCAGGTCATCTTTTTTTATTTTTATTTTTACCTCAAATAGAAATATGCCTATATGTTAGATTCTAAGCTTCTCTATCTGTTTCCGTCTTTCTCTCTCATATATATGTGTATATATAAAAATGTATATGATATATACATATATATGTATATTGTATATATATATATTTGAGAACAAAAGACAGAGAGAGATAGAGAGAGACAGAGAGAAAAGAGATGAATGTTCGAAACCTAACATATAGGCATATATATATATGTGTGTGTATGTATGTGTGTATATATATATATATGTACACACACAGAGAGAGACATATAACTAATTTAATCTGTAAAATATTTTAAGGCAAGTCTTATTCCTTGTACTCCAAGATAAAGCATGGCAATATAAGAAATCAAAATAAGACCTGTTCAAGATTGTATAGGCATCATTCAGAGGTGAGGGGGAGATTTGAACTCAGATACTCTTTTCCTAAAGGAAATTGCTCATACTTGGCTCATGTTTGAGAAGCCAGCTTCTGTTTGAAGCCATAGCCTACAACAGCCAGATGAGCACTCGTACATCCCTATCCTTAGCCTCATCCTGAAGTACACAAAGTTCACTTCCATGTTCAGAAGACTCAGACCAAAGGGATTGCACGCATATTGAATTCATGTGCCCAGCTGTGTGTTTGGCTACCAATGTGGGAAGAGCAAGTGCTTGATTCCATCACATCATCAGAACCACCCCTGCCCTGTCCCTAGCAGCAACCTCTGTGGTCAGCCCTATACCTGGATGAATATGCTGGGATGCCAATTAGGACAAGACGTCAGATGAGCCCACAAGAAGAAGCCATTCCCAGTGTCCCCAGTCTCATTTAGCCTGACTGGATAATGCTTGCTTTATCCCCGAAGCTTACTGACTTTTCCAGTCATTTTCTTTTTTTCTTTCTGAAACTTTGTAGCCTCAAGCTTTTTCTTGTGCTTTAATGCATCCTTCCTGACTTAGACAAACTTTTCTCAGCCTACGAATGAGTTTAATTCCCTATTTAATGTTGAGGAAAAAATTATCTTGTTAGGGTATGTTTTCAAAGATTTTGCCATATATAATAGAATGTTAAAACTAAAACACACACACACACACACACACACACACACACACACACACACACACATAAACAGCTACAGAACTCAGATACTAAGTGCACAGATAAGGGGAAATTTTGGAATAAGTTCTGGTTATTAGACAGGTGGCAAAATTCTACTATGAAACAGCTCTGTTATGCACTTGGTCCAAACAATTAGCCAGCATGCCTCTTTTTCTAATCTAGAAAATTTTTACCATCTAAGGCTTATATGTTACAATGATGTGCACGTGTGTGTGTGTGCGTGTGTGTGTGTCTGTGTGTCTGTGTCTGTGTTTATTTGCACTGCAGGGGTTTGAAACCAGGTCCTTGTCTGTGCTATGTAAGTATTCTGCTGTTTACAGCCTAACCCTCCTAATAAGCTTGTAATGTTGTCTCATGTGAGCTTTCGTACTGTGGATACCCAGTGCCTATGAGGTCAGGCTTGGGTTCAAATTGCAGCTGTGTTACTGACAAAGCTGTGTGACTTGAGCAAGTTTCTTTCATCTCTTTGAGTCCCCTTTCCCAGAGTCCCCTTTCCCTCTCAGAGGAGAAAGCAATAATTATATATTACTCAGAGAGCCGTTGGGAGTGAAACCAGGCATGTTTATATATTTAACATTGGCCTTTTATAGAATAAGTACTTGATAAGTGATGCTGTTGTTACTGATTTTTATCATCGTTAAATTAGCATCTGTGATGTGGGAGACACAGTACTTGCCACATAGCAGGCTTCGATGGCACGTGTTCTATGAGTGAATCAGATTGCCAACAGTAGCTTTTTATTTACGCCATGAACAAGAAGGGAAATGCTGAGTGGAGCGAATGGAAGCTCTGCCTTGAAGCCAGCTGTCTTCACAGTGAGGCATCTTGCAAGCTAACACCGAAGTGGGCAGAGCAAGGAAAACAGCCTCTAGCTGTGCTAAAGAGCAGCCCCCCTCCCCAACTGAAAATTTACTTTTCGCCCTTGAAGGAGAATGAGGAGAGTAGAGGGGCAGAGGGGTTCCTTTCAAGAACTGCCACATGTCACCAGATTGCCCCCCCCCAACCCCCCCCCCCGCCCCCCCCCCCCCCCGCCAGCATCGGTGCCGTTTGGCCCTCTTCTCTTTGCCCAGGAGAAGCCAAAATGTTAAATTGGTGCAGCTTACAGGATCTGACAGAGAAATTCTTCACGTCTGGCCTGGATGTCTAAGTAAATTTGGTATACTCCTTGTGGTCTGGGGCAAGCTCTGGAAGCTGTTAGAAATCCGAACAAAACCCCCCATTCAAAAGACTGCTCGTTTCCTGCTGGGTAATCCAAGTATCAAACATCAAGACACAGGGGTGAGGAGAGCATGGCTGCCCAGTGCAGAGCACACCAAGGTGTCTGCAAAGTCGCCCCAGATGGCTTCGAACGTTGCTTCCACTTGATCATCCTGAATCAGTGGTTTTGTTTGAAAATGAGAGCTGGGCTTTCCCTCCATGAAGGGCTGGGCAGGAGGTGGCGGGAGGAGGGGCTGCCTGAATCTTGTCAGTCAAGTTTAGGAGCCTGAAGCTTTTTGCTTCCCTTGAAGTTGCAGAGCCCTTAGTTTGGGGGTTTGCTTTCATTAGTTACAGCCTAAGCAGGGTCTACTGCTTTAGACCAGGCAGCTCAGTGGCTGGAAAAAAAATCTTTATTAAAAAGGCTTTGTGGAGGAACCTTGGCTTATCTCGGGAAATATCAGTGTGTCATAAACTGCTTCCTTTTGGTAGAAATTTATTTTCTGTGAAATCCAGGTGTTCTTTTATATGGACTTGAAAGGAATAAATTTGATAGTCAGGTTGGATTTTTTTCCCCAGTAAGAAGAATTTTTTTTTCCTTGTGGATTAATTGAGGTTGAAATCAGATAATGGTAGGTGAGACCACCAGATGCCACTGCCTGGGCTGTTACTTTAATTAATTTTAGCTCTGCTAGCTGCATTGGGAAGCTGTTCAGATCCTGCACTTTCACAGCTTAGGGACACCCTCCCACTGCACCCCACCCCCACCCCAAGGCAGTCTCATCCCCACCAGACTACACTTCTGGAGAAAGAGACAAAGCCTTATTCATTGCAGCGTGCACAGTACCCCATCGGACACACAGCCAATGCCTTTTCAAAGTGAACGAATGAAAGGGGCATTTTTATAACACTTGAGTGATGGACCAGGTGGTCTCACGCAGCCGAAGAGCTGACCAGACTCTTCCTGGGCTTGCTCTGGGGTTCTAGCCCTCTTCCTTGCCTTCATCTCTGCTTCTGTTCTTGTCTTGGAAGGTGGTAGATGCAGGAATCTCTCTCCTCTTTCCTCAAGAAGGAATTCAGCTAGTGTACTATATAGGCTCGGCCTGTTCTTTTGTGCTTATTAGCTGTATGAGATGTAAAGTACATGAAAAGATAGCATCACACAGGGAACACCAACCCATTTTGGTGACATTTACGGAGCCATAGCTACACACAATAGCAGCAGCTCACTTGTCAGTTGATGGCAGGTCTGGGTTCTATCAGGAGGAGTAAGGTGGGTCTCATTTTTCCCCCCTCCAAGTTGTGCTGACCTCTCAAGAGAAAATATTCCCCATCTAATAAAAGTCAGAGCAGATTTATGGACTTGCTCCTGGCCACTTGTCCTTTATGCTTTCACAGAAAAATAAATCTAGAGGAAGATTCATGATTGGCCCTGCCCCCACCTGTGTTGTCAGTGTTCCAACCCTCTCTCCCAGCTTAGCTGCTGCCCCAGTTCCAGCTGGTGGGGGATACTGAGACTTGTGGCCTTTTCAGTGGCAAGAAGGGTCTTTCTCTGCCTGCAGGGCCTCACTCTGGCACCCAAGTGGGGCTGAACCTCCCTGACAAATCATGTTGATCTCAGTGAGGAGGGCTCTTTGTAATTAAAGGCCCACCATCTCGAAGATTGCGTTTCTGCCACTATATCCTCTGTGCAGCAAAGGTGCATTAACTATTGACTCTGTGTTTGGTTCACCAAGTGCTTCAGCAATGACTTAAAACAGCTCTTAACGGAGTGTGTGGCACAGCCCTCTCAGTCTGGCCATCAAGGATATTGTTACTTAATAAGAAAGAGAAGTGTGGCCGGTCCCTATGATAAAGTGGGATGCATTGAGCAAGGGGATTTGAGTTTGATGGTCTTGGGTTCAAATTCAGCCTCTACATTTTCTTAGCTCTTTTTGCCCTGGGAAAGTTCCTTAATCTTTTGAAGTCTTTGAAGAGTAAATACTCGCCGTCCCAGGAAGGCTACCTGCGGATTTGAAGTTAGCCATAGGAACAGCCCTGGCAAGAGCTGATGCCAAAGTATACACAGGGCCTGCAAGGTCCAAACCAGATGGGTCTTGTCAGTTTCCTGGGATTTGAGGGAGAGGGAAAGTAGACACCCATAATCAAGATGCTATCTCCAAGTGACAACTGCTGGCAGAGGCAAAATTGGTTTTCTTGAACGGGGTATCACTGGGTATACAAACCATACTTGAGGGCAAAGGGCAGGCCCCATGCCTGGTATGAAATGAATTATGTGGTATTTTTGGAGATTGTTGTTGTGTTGTTATTGTTGTCTCATATTGCCTTGTTTGGGCATTGGTTTTTTGTTGTTGTTATTATTGTTCTTTTTTAACCTTAGAGTATTTTTGCTTGTCTATTATGGATTCCAATGTTGTGTTTTAGTGTTTTTGTTTGTTCGTTGTATGCTTCTCATGCTTTTTGTTTTGTTTTGTTATGGCTTGTTGGTTTTTAAGTAAATCTGTTTACAAATAGAGAAAAAGAGGTGTGGAGTTAGAAGGGCGGGGAGGCAGGGAAGATCTGAGAGGAGATGAGGGAATTATTGAATATTATTTTCAATTAAAAAAAAAAGAGTTGGTGCTAAAAAGTGGTAACTTCATTGTTTCATTTAATAGGTGAAGTAGATAGGCCTGTGCTCAGGCTCTGAAGGGGTGTGTACCATCCCCTGGGCCATCAGGACAGGGGAGAGGCCACTAAGTGTTTCATGGGTATGACCTGAGTACAGGAAGATAGTGGGGTTTAGAGACTGATGAGGGAGAATAAATGCAAAATCGCATCTGAAACATATATTTTGCACCCTTTTGCTTGTTGCTATTATTAGTTCAAATCAAATCACCAAGCTGGTGGAGCTTAGCATAGATACGAGCACTAGCATTTTTACATTTCTTTTGCTTTTTTGTGCTGCCTCCTATAACCCTTCAGTTAGACTGTATGAGGGGATAGTGGGGTGGTGGGGTCCGTGTATTAGTGTGGATGTTCTTGCAATTCTTAGACTGTTTCAGAGGCTATGTCAAATCTGATGCTCTTGCTTGTGCCTCAGAGTGACTAGAACAGGGTACCCATTTGCATGGCAAGCTCTTTATGATGTTGACAGCTGGGGTGATTATTAATTGTCTGTAACTCCTCCTAATGCAAAAATTTTAATTTGTAGAAAGCACCTGACTGCTTGGTGCAGGCAGGCATACTGTCTGACTATCATTGGGCCACGTCTTTACACAATGGCCTTCAGCTCCTCTGAACTCAACTAACTTTGGCCTGGCTTTTCCATGTGCCTGACTCCTGTGCCAGCCTGACATGCTCTTGAGGCAATATGCACCTTGCTATCTCCTGTGAGGCTTGCTAAGAAGGAATGTGCGGCCAACAGAGCAGAACAGGTACCTATAAGGGGCCATACCTGTAGTGTTAAGCCTGATTAACACTACTCACTCCTTTTTGTGTTTTCTGAACTAGAATCTGTTTACTTTCCTCATAGAACTTAACTTTGGGGTATTGGAGTTTTAAGTATCTCACCTTGTGTTCATGGTAGTAATCTTGCTGGTCTTTTTGTGTATGTGTGTGTTTTGGAGTATCTGTGGAGGACATAGTTCCATTATTCTAGATCTCTTGTTAGGCTCTTGGTAGAGAGTCTATGCTGCAAAGTGCACACTAGAAGCATAGAGAGTGACCAAATGGTGTATTGCTCCTTTTCAGATTGAGAGGGTGCTGACTCCAGCTAGGCATCTTCACTCATACTTTCTGAGTGGCTAATGCTTGGCACACATGTTATAAAAGCTAATTTGTTTATAGTTGTGTCACATAATTATATACTCAGTATACAGTATGCCTTGAAATCATTATTTATTGCATAAATATTGCCACAGAAACTGAACTCAAATCACAAGGAAGAATGTGTGTGGGTTAGTACCCTTGGCAAAGGTCTAGGAAAAATAGTAAGATCTCTGTGTCACCATTTGCACACATGTCTTTTGGGCTCATTAAGGGGGCTTGTGCAGTTTACACACAGAACTCCTTCTGTATGTACCCTTGGTTTTCTCTTCTCAGATTCCCAGTATTAATCACCTGGACTGCTACCATTAATTGCACAGGTATTTGGAGAATCCACAATTCTCCAAGAAGAGGCTCTCACCTCTACTAATACTCAGGCCCAGTCTTTACTCTTTGGAGTGGGAGTAGGAATTAGGAGTGGTGGAAAGCGAACTCACAGTTCATCCTCTCAGGCATCTAGATGCTATAATTAGAAAGTTAGCAGCATTGTCTATGATACTAAAACACACTACTTTATCATTTACACTCAAAGATTAAGAACTACATAGCAGTATTTGGAGGCTCTGAGATATGCAGGATTAAGGTCTCTCTCTACAGTATTAACTTCAGCAGAGAAAGCTGGCTGAGTGCAAATAGAATATACTTAGCTCCTTAGCTTATTCTGCAATAGTTTTCCTTGGGTTGAATGTATCTGATGCTGCAGGCTTTGACTTGATCTGTGTCTGTCTCTGAGGATGAAGTGATAATGAATAGTGATACATCTCAGGGTGATGTGGTGATGTGTGTGTGTGTGTGTGTGTGTCTGTGTGTGTTGGTTCTGAAAGAGTAAGGTGATAACTTAATAATTTCCATATTTTCCAAAGTGGGCAAGGTGCACGCCTGACATTTTCTGAAACCAAAAGGAGTTGGAAATGCAACTGCGAGTGAGAAGCGGTCTTTGAAGTTACACATATGGGGGTTCAAGTCTTTGCTCTGGCACTAGTTTGGAAACCTTGAGGCAAATTACCTAATGTTTCTGAATCTGTGAGGAAGGTAATTATAGTACCTACCTCACATGGTTGTGGTGAGGATGAAGCTGGATGATATGAATAAAACACAGAGCACAATGCCTGGCATCAACAGTAGGTACCCCATAAATGTACTGTATTGTTCTTTCCTGCTTCGCATTGTAATTTTATAGCTCCCCAAACTGGATGCACCCTTAGACTAAGAGAGTTTTGGGTCCTCACACTATTTCTAGAAGTTCAAAACCTAAGAGAAACAAACAGTTCTGGTCATTGTAATAAGCATGTACTAGTTAATGTCCTTGAAAGATTGTACCCACAGGGTCTTTGGTTGTAAAAACTGTGGGACTTTAGCTGAGGAAGTGAGCCCTTTCTTTGGTGAAGGCTTGTGGGCTCCAGTTATAATGACAAGGAGTAAGGGTGTGTTCTGAGGAGGTCCTTGATGGCTTGCTACAAGTGCTCATCCTCCCCTTTCCCCCCACCCCTGCAGAGATCCAGAGGGCCACACTCTGGAGCCCCAGTCACTCAGTTGTGTTTACTGGATTGCAGCGTGTGCAGCATGCTCTCCTTGCCAAGTGTCTTGGAAGCCGTGGGAAAGACTGGGAACCTGGAAGCAGTGAGAAAACTTCTAGGCAAACAGAAACCGGTTTCTCTGCCCAACTTTGCGAGAGCATTTGCTCTAGGCGACCAGGCAGGCTCCAGTCCCAGAAACACTGGCTTTACACTGCTCCCCCTACCCGCTTTTGACCATAATTTAAACTGACATGACTTGATTTTTGACATTCTATCAAGGTCTCTGTAGATTTAACATTATGTCCATTTTTCTCAAGCTCATCCTCACTGGAGATTGACGGGTTTACGTCACTGTGAAAGCTGGTCAGAATGGAAACCATCCAGAAAACGATTAGGAAGCTTGCAGCTTTCCAAAGCTGGGTGCAGGGTGGATGAAGTCATTATTATTGCAATGAAACTTGTTTTAGCTGGGGGTCTCTTAACCATTTGTTTTCTACTTTTAATATTGAGTTACTAATTCACACTAATGAGATGCTGCCAAGAGTCAACAGTACCCTTATTCTGGGTTAGCCAACATATAAGATCTAACTTGAACTGTGGCCCCACCAGTGCTGCATATTAAGCTTGGTAAGGAAATAGAAACAAACAAAGTGTCTGGTTTCAACAGAAACTGTTAATGTGTGCACATCTATAAGGAAATCCTGGTAAAGCTGTTTCATGTTGTATACAAGAGTGGTCTATAGCAGGTCCTACCATTAAACAGTTAGGTCTCACCCTTCCTGGTAAACTTGCAAACGTCTGTATCTGCTGTGCAATCTGTATACATACATCAGTTTTTGATAGCCATCTGATGGATCATCCACTGTGAGAATTATCTCTTAAACCTGGGAAGGAAGCAAGGCATAGTGGAAAAAGAGGAGTGTTGGGGTCACACAGATATAGGTCCAAATCTCAGGCCAGCAAGGAGCCCACCAAACTCATTCTACTTTGGTTCTCCATAACACAAAGTGATGGTGTTTATAGCAATTGGTATACAGAGCGTTAGTAGAGATGATGTGAGTAGCTAATGGCATGCCTGGTATATAATTGGTGTTCATTAAAGGGAGACTTCAAGATGTGCATACCACCCAATTGAATTCCTCCCAGATTTATTCAAGGCCACCCAGCCTTTCTTGGCCTTCTCATCCATTATCATTTATGTGTGTGTTCTGGAAGGCAATCTGATTTTATCATTGACTCAGAAGGAAGGCAAGCCTACTGCCAAAGGATGCTTCTGATTTCCTGTGGGATACAGCAAGGTGTAAATGGTACAGTGTCATCCAATAACTATCTTCATGGTGCTAATGGTCTTGGTTAACTATGATTGCCTGTTCTTTTGTTGTGTTTTTAAAAATCATACAATAGCAAGAGTATGTTGTACTTTTACTATCTTCCTTGTTTCCACAAACCTAGACAAAGGAAGTGTGTGTGATTATAGGACTGAGAAGGGTTCCTGTCTCAGAGAGTATTATAAATTGTATATGGAAACAGCTGGGCATTGTGGTGCACACCTTTAATCCCAGCACTCAAGAGGCAGAGGCAGGTGGATCATTGTGAGTTTGAGGCCAGCCTGGTCTTAAAAGAGAGTCTAGGACAGCCAAGGCTGTCTCAAAAAACAAAACAAAAACAAACAAACAAAAATTGTATATGGAGATGTTTTTTAAAATCAGGATAGTATTTTTCCCTTTTTAGTGTAAGTTTCCTCTTTTACTTCTCCAACTTATTGAGTGTGCATCTTCTCCCCCCTAGTGTGTGCATGCCTCTCTCTCTCTCTCTCTCTCTCTCTCTCTCTCTCTCTCTCTCTCTCTGTATGTGTGTGTGTGTGTTAGATGTCAACCTTGGTGGTATTCTTAGGCTCTTCCCCTCTTTTTTCTTGGAAAAATCTCTCTTTTTGAGACTTGGGCTTGTGATTTAGACAAAGGTGGGTCATCAGCAAGTCTCAGTTCAGTTATCTCAGCCTCCCTAGAGCTGGGTTTCAAGTGTGTATCATCATGCGTGGATCTTTGTGTAAGTTCTGGGACCAAGCTTAGGCCCTCATAGTGGTGTAGTAAGGACTTGTCTGGCTTAGCCATCTCTCCAGCCCTTCTTCCCTATTTTATTCTTAAAAGCAAAGTGAAATAGACAGATCAACATCAGTATTGCAGTGGTAAGACCCAGAAAGGGTTAATGAGCATTGTCTGGTGTCTGGAGCCCAGCTCTGACAAGACAACCCCTTTTTGGTGGACAAATTCCAGTCTAAGAGAGGCCCCGGCAAAAAATCCTTACTGATGGAGCCAAAGGAAAAGTTCTGCCGAAAACTTCCAGAACTAGTGCAAGAAAAAACTCTCACTGGAAAATACACCCCCTTCTCCATAAAGATGCCTGCAATTGCAGAAGTTTCTTTTATCATGTCTTTTTCTAAGTAACATTGCCCAAGGAAAAAATAAATAGAAAAAGTCTTAAAACAATAACAAAAATACCACACACATACTTAGAGCAACACCGAAGCTTTGTAGGCATTTGATTTTAATAGAGAGTGTCATGTTTGCAGCCAGAGAGATGGTTCAGTGGTTAAAAGTGGATACTGTTCTTGAGAGGACCTGAGTTCAGGTCCCAGCATTCATGTCAGGTGGCTCACAACACCTCAGGACATTCAGTGTCCTCTTTTGTCCTACATGCATATGTACATTCTCAACACATGGACACACACATAACACATAAATAAATAAATAATAAATACATTTTTAAAAGAATGTTGTGCGCACTCCTGGGATGCACTGTCAAGCGTAAAAGCATTGAGATAGTTTTGATGGGTCTTTCCACTTGGAAGCGCTCCCATTCTGGGATGTGTTTATATAGATCCTGACCTTGGATGCTTCTCCTGACTCAGAAATTGGAAAACATTTTGCAAGAGGAGCCAGGACTGAATGTAGGCTGTTGCCTTGGTTTGGGCCAGCACTGACATGTGAGGAATGGTCCCATCCGTTGCGCAGTTCCGTGCTGAAGGCATAGCTTTGCTGTTTACAGTGAGATGATACAAACAATGGGCGGGGTCCTCTCCAAGAGCACGGTGCTTGTTCAGGAGATGTCTTCACAAATTCAGTGATGAAGGAAGCACTGGAGGAGGAAGAGAAAACAGAGGCAAGGAGGTCCATTTTCCCTAAATAATTACCTCTTCTTGAAGAGCTCTCATCTTGTCTTATTCACAGCATGGTGGGGTTTCACTATTGTTCAAACTTCTTGACATAACCTCCCCCTTGAAAACCTTTCCTTTCCTTCTCTTTAGTGGCTGCTTCTTTTGGCCTCCCAGTGATGATACAGGACTGCTGGCATCCAGGGCAGTGGTAGTGCAGGGCAGGAAGAAGGGCCTTGGGGCTTCCCAGGTGGTCTCTGTCACCTGCGCTTCTTACTGCCATTGAACAAGTGAGTGTAACTCTCCCATTTGTGGTATGCAAGAGCTTCTAAGCCTGGGACCTTCCTCTGCTTGTGGTGTGCATACTGGTCTCGCAGTAGTAATAAGATGAACAAGTGGCTGATGAGCAAAGATAATCCAGGGGTTTCCTCTCTTCTTAGTGTACTTAAGACCCTCTTGACGATTTTGGAAACATGACAAATATACTTCCAACAAAATGGCCCTGGTAAGATTTTGGACTCATACTCTTAGACAATGTTTGGACACTTTCCTCACTCTCTGGTGAATGAGTTCTACAGTCACTGCTTTTCATGCAGTGCTATACAAGCATTCGTACAGTGTGCTTCAGGCACTGCCTGGGGAGCCCTGCAGGCACGAGAAATTTTTGTCTTATGGCCAGTGCACAGTTGCTGTCCCACTGCTGGGAAGTGCTTGTTCCTGGATTTCTGGGAGGCCACTATGCTTCAACAGGTGGGTAGTAGAGTGACAGCGAGGAGGATAGCCTAAGGCCAGTCACCTCTGTTTGAATGCAGGTGCCGCTTTCTAAATTCTTGGCCCTAGACAGGCTTCATAACCACTTCCTGCCTCAGTACCTTCATCTGGAGGGCTGAGGGCAATGATAATATGTGCCAGTAGGTTTTTGTGAGCAGTAAATGGATTATTTTATGCTACGAGGCAAAGAAGTTGCCTGAAATGAAATAAACAAGTCATGTTACCTTTTCCTGACCTCACTACTAGAAACACTCATGTTTGATTGTCTAGAGCACAGCTGATTTTTCTGTTGAGGCTTTACAGATAGGACTCCGTTTAACTCCTTGCTCTGACAGTGTCTGTCCCTGTATGGTTCTCTTCACCTGTTTCCCCCATCCTCAGAATGTGTGTAAAAGCAAACATCATGAAACTCTTGGTCCCCTCTATGTGAGACTCTTGGGGACAGTCCATGTGCTTTATACATCTATTGTCTGTAATGGATGTTACTCACAGTTGTTCTTCAATTTTTTAATTTTTAAAACCCTACCTGGTGTGCCATGTGGATATTGCAGCTAAGTTATGAGAGAGAACATTTAAATCGAGCCTTCCCTTTGGGTGTTAGCTTACAGTGGAAGAGTGATGCTCTTCCATGTTCTTCAAACTGCGTGCTTACGGGTAAGTGGTGGCGGTGTGTTGCCTGGTTTGAAAGGATGTAGTCTTCGCACCGTGCAGTTTACTTAAGCTTTAGGACAAACTACCCTGCACAGCCCCTTCTCTTCTTCATAATTGCTGTTGAGAATCCTTAGGGAATATTTAGCTGGTGTTCATGAGTGTTTCAAATGGTTTGTGAGTTGAGTCTGTAATCAGGGGAGTGGCAAAGGTTACAGCCAATATTCCTGGGACTCTGGGCTTCATTTTTCTTGTGTCCACAAAGCTTTGAGCCAGAGACTTGAGACTATTTTTTTAAAAAATGGTTTCTAGTTATTAATGTTTTCAAATCCTGGTTGGATTTTAAAGGTAGGTTAAACTGCTAAAGTGAATATAAATTAAAACCAGTTAAACAGAGGAGTTCCTACCCCATTCTGCCTAGAATTCCATAAATTTTATGGATTTCAAAACCTTTGCCTTGTTTTGAATGTTTCTAATAAGAAGAAGTGAAGTGGCTTACACCTCATGAGACACACAACTGTTACGGAGGAATGCCACTTGGCACCCACTTAAAGGAAACACTAGTCTGTTGATTCATAAAAAATGTGTGGCTGATTTTCCTGGGACATGTGCATTATTTTCACAGAAAATTTTCATTTTTCATTCCCTCCTACCCTGTTCATTACTTACGCACGTTTGCAATGCATCAACTCTGATTTCCAACATTTCTTCTCCCCCGTCTCTCTCCTTATCTCCATCCAGCTACCCATAGAGGAAAAGCTCATATGGGGAGAAGGGGAATTTTCTTTTCCTTCCTTCCTTCCTTCCTTCCTTCCTTCCTTCCTTCCTTCCTTCCTTCCTTC